>VIEB01000188.1:231363-288020 GCA_006547085.1 Malus baccata
TCAATCCTGGTACTATTCACTTTACATTTTATTTTGTCCTTATCATTAAAACTCAAAGTTTTCAAGTTATTTTCATTAGTTTTTTTTTGCTATTATTTGGTTAAAAAGGTATCAAGTTGGCCAAATGTAGCCATCCTCTTAACCATTTTTTGGGGGTCGACTCCTCAATTTCTATAATTGATTTAAATTCAATGGCTAGATTTGAAACAATCTAACGTAGTTTAATCAATTAACTAATAAATTTGAAGTATCATCTTATTCATAATAAATTATTGAGGGGTTTGGTTAGAGATGGTATATGAGTGTGGTTTGATACTGTTCATTTAAAAATAATTTTTTGCAAGGCTATAATTCTGAATTGTGATATGTTTCACTTTTTCGGTTGGAGATGACCTTATAATATTGCATGCTTTCTAATTTATTTTGTGGATTTTTTCTTTTTCTTTCCCCTTCTTTAACAATAATGATTTTGTTTCTTGTTTTATAAAAGAAAAGGCTAAATTACAATGAAAATCCTCGAGCAAAGTCTCTTCTAAAAAGATCAAAATGATGAGCGAGGGATTAACTTTGAAGCACAATGCAATCCAAATGTGAGATGAATCAAACTGGTCATCGAATTCACTAATGTCATCAATAATGAATTTGCTCATGTAAACTTATAAAGGGAACATTTTTAATGTTCAAAATTATAGTTTTCCACTTTCGTAATTCCCAAATGAATGCAGTAAAAAAAGTAACTTTGAATCACCCTCAGTCATTACCAACTTAAAAGTTAAAAACCACTTCTTTAAGCGCATAGCAAACAACGAACTACCTGTTTCTAAATGATAAATTTGATTATCTGTTAGCTATCCCACATCGGTGAGGAAAAAAAAAAGTTTAAATATGATAATTACCTCATTTTAATTAATGCCAAGATCTTTTGTGATAAAACTCCTAACATGATAGATTGGGTTAGTGATAATTACTAAGTTGAGGTCAATATCAATGTTGTTTAAGCAACAATTATCATGATTACTAATCTCTCTTAATATTATTTTGGATCCTATTGTTTGTTTTTTATCATATATTTTCTTAATAGTCTGAGTGCACTCATTCACACAAAAATATCTAATTAATATTTGTAATTGATTGTTCCTTGATGTTCTATGTCAATGGACACAACCCGAACTACAATCAGATTGAACAATAAATAAGAAGACGATGTTTTGGTGGCATTAAAAGATGGGAAGAGATCCCTCCGGATCTCTCCTACCAAAGCTACACAATCAATTAATCTGAATCCTTGAAATTTGATCCAACGATTAAAATTATTATAACTTTTAAAAGGTTCCCTGTTTGTAACCGTTGGATAAAATTTCAAGGGTCCGGATTAATTGATTGCGTGACTTTGGTGAGAAAGATCCGAAGGGAATCTCTTCCCTTAAAAGATAGAGTGGATACAATTAGATTGGACAATAATCTAAAATAACATAAAAGATTTTGGTTCACATAAAATACCTTTTTTTTTTTGCGCATGCAAAGAGGCTAGGCATGATCACAATTTTTTATTTATTATTTTTTTTAGTTTTTGTGACATTGTTTAGTTTTTACTTTGCACCGTACACAAAATAGTATTCTAACAATTGGGTCCAATTCAACTAAAAAACATAAATATAAATTAACCCAAAATCAAAAGAGGGTTGTTTTTAATTATGGTGTCGATTTCTAACCATCAGATTGAATAAATTGAAGAGGTATTAAATGAGAGGAATTAACAAAAAGTACATTATAGATTAAAAAAAAATGTAGTATGTGAATAACATCACTATTCGATTATACTTTGCTCTACCAATTAAAATAGAATTCTTTTTAACTTTCAATCAGATATTTGGCAGACAGTAGTAGAAGAAAACACTTTACTTATTACATGCAAAGACGTATAAAGGCCAGTTGCAGATACAAGTCACAAAAAAATATGGGGGATATTGGGGCCATGAAATCCATTGCAGTTTAGTGGGGACGTAGGGCGTTCGGATTCGGATGTCGGCTTTTCATGTTCACTTTCCAATTTAGAACTCAACTCGCCCTTTTGAATTATTTTACATTCCAAAATCATGTACCTAAACCCCTACAATTATTTCAACAAAAAACAAGAAAACAAATAGGAAATTGTGTTTTATACTAACAAAGTGGAACCTCCATTGGGTAAAACTTGAATCCCAATGACCTTATAGGACTTTATTTTACTAATAAGATGGCCTTATGTATATTTAGAGCTATAGAGTGGTATGTGCACTATTTTGGTTTTATTTTTTAATTGATAAGATGAAGCGAAATTGAATTTGAGATATATTTCAACATTAATGAGGAAGAGATACTGTTTTGAGTAATACATTCTTCTACAAGAGTGCAATGCTAGTGTTACCGTCACAATAGCATATGCAGTCCTAATTTTTGTTCATGCTTCCTATATATATATATATATATATATATATAAATATATTATACGCTAATCTTTACTAGGAGGGAGGGACTGGCAAAATATAATTAAACCTAAGATGTTGTGAGTTGAAGAAGAAAACACTAACTATCAGTTTAATCCACATCTTGTATGCATGTTAAGGAATATTATTATGATTAGACACAATGAGTTGAAAAAGAGAGATTATTATGATTGGAAAGAGGTCGACCTCATCATCATATATTCGTATATAATGTTTACATTATCTAGCATTAATTTTGACAAGGTGAAAAGGACATGCATGTGAGAATAAGATCGAGTATTGAATGATCGGAATCACATTAGGATACGTCAGAGAAATTAAATTTATAAATAAAATTTACAAACTAAATTATATGTCATTAATAGGAAATGAGCACATTTATCAAAGCTAAATAATAATCTAATCGTAAATTTCCATATAATTTAGTTTACAAAATTTAACTACAAATTTAATTTTTCTGACATTACCCTTTTTTCTTATTTTCATGGGGTTGAAAACATATAGAAATAGTTATTCAAAGTTTAATCAAAAGTTCATGCCGTAACAACTATTAGGTTTATTCTGAAAAATGGGGTCAAGACGTACGTACGTACGTTGAGACTTTTGGTTTTTTAATAGATCCACGATACTTTGTGACTTATGACTTGAAAACGCATTTTATAATTTTACCAGATAACAATTTTAAGTAACTAGCACAAGATGGTGGTGATAAAAATAAAATAAAATCACTTTACCCCCGACCCCAAGTTAATTAGTGTCAATGACTCTTATTAGGGTCTGAAATGACGATAGCAACATCTTAGATATTAAGTTAGTGAACTAATTAAGAAATGTGGTGCGGTAACAAATGGTTCTAGTATCACTTGGTTTGATAGTAAATTATGTCTCTTATTTAGAACGATTTTTAAGAGATGAGCGAGAAGAAAACTTTATTTACAGATTAATGTGAATAAATACTTCGTCATCATAAGAGATTTAGAAGCTTTAATAATACATATGGGATGAGATTTGAATGGAGGAATTCACTACATATTAATTAGAAAATACATCACGACACAAAGGTAGAGAACATCAATCGACAGAATTTGAAAAGCAAGCAAATAATCGATCACATTAGTTAGATAAAGCAGGGGGGGGGCATGCATGCATTATGCCAAGAGCGCCAATGATATCACAAAGAAACAAAAGTGGTAGTGGAGGCCTCATTGGCCCCAAATAAACGTTTTCAAAACATTATTTGAAATACAAATTATGTAGAAGTCCTATCAGACTCATCTGTCAGGTATGTGGGGGTAGAGGGCTAACCCTAGCTCCGTGATTAGCTCGCTGCTCGCAATTAAGTTTCCCTCACCATGGCAGACATGAATACGCCTTGATTTGCGCTTTGGTGCACGTACTGCTATATAGGCGCTATCATACAATCATACAATAATACAATAATACAGGCCTTTTATGTAAAAAGATCCTATTTTTTGAAAAAAATAGAGATTCCACTCAACATCGAATTTCAACGATCCAAACCGTCTATTTTATAAGTCTCGATTCATAGATCATCCTTACAATAATTCAATTTAATCCGAAATCATTTGCCTATTTAATTATCAAGATCAAATTTCATTGTTTCTTATATAATAAAATATTCGTTCATTTCTTTAAATCTAATTATATGTCTTAAATATTTCCGATTTAGCTAATATTTTGCAAAGATGATCTATGAGGTACAACTTGAAAAATAGACGATTCGGATCATTAAAGTTCGATGTGGTGTGGATTCCATAACTAATCTCTATTTTTATAAAAAAAAAAAAATCAAGATCCTTTTCCTTAAATGCTTCCTACAATAATAATATTAAGCATAGTTCTTTTAGTTAAATTTTCCTGACCTTCTACTTAAAACTTTTCATTTGTTGTGTTGATTGTGGTAGCAAATTTCTGCCGCCTTTGGTTTTGACAAAAATGTGCTTACAAAACAATCAACATCTTTGATCAAAGACCAAAGCCTCACGCGCACACGAGGGGTGAGGGTGGGTTGGGGGGTTGTAACCAATTGATCTTCGATGGCTAAGTTAGTTTCTCTCCAAAAAGAGTGAATGTGTGAGGAAAAAGTTTACCAAAATTTGGTGGAGATGGAGGTATTTATAAGGAGGAGTGGTGGGCCATAGTGTAGGGGATTTCCCTATTCATGGCAGTATCCTATTGGCCAATGTGTGAGGAAAGAATATTCCCAAGATATTAATTAGGAGATAATATCTTGGGATAATGATGGTATGTAGTATCCCTAATTGATTGAACTATGGATAATTACTTACTTGATAGAGTTGATCTTCACTTGGAAATGTATTAAAGATAGTTTGGTAATTAATTCATATATTTAATGTCTCTGACTTTTCTATACCATGGGCAAGAGAGCTATGAGCAATCGTAGTCAACTGTTTGGACCTTCAAGGATGATGAGCTGTGTGTGGGATTATTTGAGAGTCATGCTCATTTAATAAGGGCAGTCTTATCTTTCTTGAGTAAAAGTATGTGTCATCTTCTGGATTTTTGAATTATTTTTTGCTCCATATTTATGATCAAAACCGTTCATATTAAAAATCACTCAATAAAAATTATCTTTGAAGAAAAAAAATCAAATAAACTAAGGTCATTTACATCGCACTATACAAAAACATATGAATGAAAATGGTAAAGTATTCTGAACTATCTATTTATTTGCCACAATTAGTAAAGTATAAAATCATATGTATAAAAACACGTGTGTAGATTGAAAAAGACTTTATATGAGTTGAAACAGTCATCCAAGGCTTGGTTTAAGAGATTCTGCATGGCTATAAAGAAATAGGAAAACTAATAAAAACGTGCTTGAAAACTTTGAGTTTTAACGATAAGGACAAAATAAAGTGTAAAGTGAATAGTACCATGTTTGACTTTTTAGTGTAAAAATGTGGTTTTTCGTTAAAGTGAACAGTATTGCGGGTTTTTCGTTAAAGTGAACAGTATTGCGGGTTTTTCGTTAAAACTCCCTATAATTTTGTGTCGATGATATGATTGTGACTGAGGATGATTAAGAAGGAAACGAGAGACGTCAGAAGTATTTGGCTTCTAAATTTAAGATGAAAGATTAGTAATTTGAAGTATCTTTTTATATTGTTGCATGTTCAGGTCGAGGCATATTTCTCTCACAAAGGTATTATGTTCTTGGTTTGTTGATTGAAACTGGTTTGCTAGACTGTAAGCCAGCTGATACACCTATTATTTAGAATCATCATATTGGTGATGAGTACATAGATCAAGTTCCAGCTGACAAATAATGTTATTAGAGGTTAGTTGGATGATTGATCTATTTATAACATAAAGACATAGTATTAATTACTTATGCGGTAAGTGTTGTGAGTCAATTTATACATGCTCTTAGTGAAAATCATATGAATACAGTTTTCTAGATTCTTAGATATCTGAAGTTCGCATCAGGAAGGAGAATTATGTTTTTTAAGAATGGTTATTTGAGCATAGCTAGGTAGATTTGATTCTTATTGGGCAGAGAATATCACTGAAACAAAAGGTAGTGGCTTTATTCAGTGCTAAGGCAAAATGTGGAGGTATGGCCAAAGGATTGTGTGAGCTACTTTGGTTAAGGAAGTTGCTTATGGAGCTTGGGTATCCTCTGAATCAGAGTATGAATTTATTTTTGCAATAATAAGGCAATGAGTGACATATCTCATAATCCAGTTCAACATGATAAAAAAGAACATGATGAAGTAGATATACATTTTATCAATGAGAAGTTGGAGCCTCACATTATTTAGGTCTCTTTCGTTAAGTTTGAAGATCAACTAGTATATATTTTGACTAAGGTTGTGTCGAGTAAGGCGTTCCACGACTCACTTGGCAAGTTGGGCATTAACAACATCTATCCACCAACTTGAGAGAGAGTATTGGTGACAATCCCACTCCTATTTTATTGTAAATTAAATAAGAATGCGTAAATACACCAAGATTGGATTCTTTATGACCCTATTATATGTGTACTATATGCTATATATTTGAGCTTCTACAAGAAGAAGAAGAATACGTAACAAAGGATTTCACAACAATTTAACTATAATTATTAAGCAGATCCCTAATATACCCTCCATAATTAGACATGGCAGTTTCTAACACGACATGAAAATAATGGGTTTTGGGTCAACACGATAACTAATCGGGTTATTATCGAGTGACCGGTTAAGAACCCCTTAATAACGGGTACACACGCGGGTAATATGTGGGTAACTCGTTTCGACCCATTAAAAAAAATTATTTTGATAATTTTAAAGTTTAATTACTAAAAGATTTATTATAAAATACAAGTCATATTAATATATACAATATATTCTATATTAAATATATAGTTTTGTATTATTATTCTATATAAGTTAAAAAAAAAGTTTTAGTCATTATTTATTTTTATTATGAGAGTTCTTATTATCATTACTAGGATAAATTTTACTTAACATGTTGTGGTCCATAATTAAAATAAACTAGCATAGTATTTGTATAGGCAAGAACTAAGAAGACATACATACAAGTATGAAAAAAGTGAAAGAATATATAAACACTCGTGATTCATCATTATTCCTCCATAAGTAGATAATGGTTACACTTTCATTATCGTTTAGATTTTTAAAATCCTCCAAACCGTCATGAATAATTTTTTTTTATTTGAGGGAAAAATTAATAAAATTAATAATTATTATTTTAGAAGTGTAAAAAATGTAAAAAAAAAATATATATATATATATATATATATATACACACACAATCACTCATAGTGACAAGCTTTACAACTTTCATGAAGGAGTCAGCTTCGAAATTCAACACTATAATCCATAAACCTTAAATTTATATTTAGTCGTTGATTGTCATTTACGCTTTATTCTTCTTACTGAATTTTATTTTTTAAATTTTCCTTTTTGAAAACATGATTATATGGCGGATGTAAGAAGATGAACGGTTCAAATCTTTGTTAACACATTTCAATATTTACGGTTAATTGAAATATGAGTCGATGTCATAGAGTTTGTAGAAACTTTATAAACATCAAGCAATATTTTCACTAACCGTAAAACTCTGAATATAATATCAACGATCCAAATTGTTCATCTTCCTACATCCTCTAATAGATCATGTTTTCAAAAAAGAAAATCTGAAAAAAAAAAAAAAACAAAATTTGATGAGAACAATGAAGCGTAAATGTAAACAACAATCAACAGTTAAATTTTGATCAATGATTTATATAATTATAATGGCGAATTTCAAAGTTAAGCTCTCCATGAAAGTTGTAAAGCTTGTCATTACGAGCGTTTATATATATATTTTTCTATATTTTTAACACTTCTACATTAATTAAAAAACTATTAAAGACTTTACTTAAATAACAACCGTAAGATAAATGAGAGTAAATATGTACTGTTGGATTCTATTTCACTTATATTATTAGAACTTTTTTGGATGAAAAAACCCCTTCTTTATTCCAATATTTTCCAATTTTACCATTTAATCAATTTAGGTAAGCGAAAATATACTCAAAAGAAAAATGTGTTTTTATGTTTTGGATGTAACAATATGGTATGTATATACTTATTTAGTATTATGTTTTTCATTTGATTATTTATTGGTTTAAAATATTTTCCTTAACGGGTAACGAGTCAGGTCATATTACATGTTAATATTATCGGGTCAATTTCGAGTCAGGTCATTTTACCTGTTTATTTGGACAAGTGTTACACGACACAACCCGTTAAGATATCGGGTATGAAACAAAAACGACACGAACACAAAAAACACAACACAAATGCCAGGTCTATCCTTAATATATGTGAGATCTACGTGCTAACTTTTATATTTAATTAATTAGACTATAGAAATAAGGAAAACTAATTAAAGGGGCTTGAAAACTTTGAGTTTTAACGAAAATGACAAAATAAAGGGTAAATTAAATAGTACCATGATTGACTTTTTAGTTTAAAAATGTGGTTTTTCATTAAAATGAACAGTATCGAGAGCTTTTCATTAAAGTTCCCTTAGAAATATGGTATATGATCAGTTGAGAAATTTTTTTTTAATTTTATCAAATGGTAAGAGATTATAGCAAGTCCACCCCTAAAAAAATGCGCTAGCATCCAGCCCATTTAATCCACTCAGTGAACAATGATATACCCCAATGAACAATAATAGGCCAAATGCATCTCCACCCCTAAAAAATGCGTTGGTACCCAGCCCATTTAAAATATTTTTTTTATAAAATAATAAATAAATAAAATAGTTTTAATTTCGGATAGGATTTTTAACCAATCTTGTCACGCCATGTGTCATTGTCCGAAAGTACTATTTTGTGGATAGATTTCCAATAAGATTTTCAACAAATCCCGACGCGCCATATGTCAGTATCTATTTACAATAATTTAGCCAAGATTTCGATCAGATTTTCAACCACTCTTATGACGTCACGTGTTCTTATCAGAACGTACTATTTTGTAGATAGATTTCCGATTAGATTTTTAACCAATCCCGACATGCCACGTGTCACTATCTGTTTACAATAATTTAGCCAAGATTTCGATAAGATTTCCAACCAATCACGTAGTGCCACGTGACATTGTCCAGAACCTCATCCTTTCTTTTTTTGTCCATATAAACCCTACATCCCTACATCTATCCTCATTCACACACCAAACTGAATCCTTCTTTTTAGCTCAGAATCATTCGTCATTGTTTTTAAATCTTGAGTTCTTACAATGTTTTCTCGTTAAGGAGATTGTATGAGCAACAGAAAAAAGTGTTGGCATAACATGAAGAATTGTTCAATCTCGAGGAAGGTGAAGATGACTCTTTCACAATGGAAGAGGATGAGGATGATGAACATAGAAGGCTTCAGGCCTCACATTCCCGTCATGTCATGGAAGCTTTGGGTCAGATATCTAAACCCAAACATGTTGCAAACCTGGATAGAAAGAGGGAAAGATGAGGTAAAGATTTATTGGAAGATTATTTTATCCCCAACAGTTTATCCCTGATCATATTTTTAGACGTTGTTTTAGAATGCAACGAAATTTGTTTGACAAAATTATGAGTGCTATTTGCAACCATGATCCATACTTTATGCAAAAAATGATGCTTTTCATGTTCTAGGTCTTCTTCCTGAGCAAAAAATTACTTATGCCTTGCGGATGCTTGCATATGGAGCATATGCAGATCAAGTGGATGAGATAACAAGGATGGGAAGATCAACTATTCTGAAGTCCCTGATGCGATTTTGCTCTGCAATCGAAGTCCTCTACACCAATGAGTACCTCCGAAAACCCACGCCAAGGGACATGCAAAAGCTTCTGAAGAAGGGTGAGATGCGAGGCTTCCCTGGCATGATTGGAAGCATCGATTGCATGCACTGGATTTGGAAAAACTGTCCAAGTGCGTGTCAAGGAGCTTATGGCAACAAAAAATGAGCCAAAAGTATCATTTTGGAAGCGGTGGCTTCATTTGATACATGGATTTGACATGCTTTTTTTAGTGTTCCAAGAGCTCAAAATGACTTCAATGTCTTTGCCCAATCTCCAGTGTTCCACGAAGTGCTGCAAGGAAAAGTGCTGAGAGTCACATATTGGGTCAATGACCATAAATACGAAGGAGCATAACACCTTGTAGACGGCATTTACCCAAGGTAGACAACGTTTGTCAAAACAGTGCCACATCCACAAAGTGAAAAAGAAAAACACTTCACAACATGTCAAGAGGGGTGTAGGAAGGATGTGGAGCGCTGTTTTGATATCCTGTAAGCTCGTTGGGTTGCTGCCATAATATTTGATGTCGAGGCTCTTCGATCCATCATGATGACATGTATTATTCTCCACAACATTATTGTGGAAGATTAGTATAATTATGATGTCGTCGATGAATACAAGCCGGACACGATGAACAACTCAAGAACACATATCTATTGTGCTCATGGTTGCACTGAAGATCTCGTGCAACAAGAGCCATTGGAACGGGATGGATGTTACAATCAATTGATCGTTGAGCGGTACACTTCAATGCAAAGGCCATACTGGCACTTAAGCCATCAAAGTGACTTGATTGAGCACCAATGGGGACTGCAACAAGGTGAAGATAATTAAAATGAGCTTGTGGTGGAAGAATAAAGTGTGTTTTTTTTTAAGTTTATGTAATTTTATTTAATGTGTTTTTCTAAGTTTATTTGGTGAGTTTATGTAATTTTATTTGGTGTGTTTTTTTTTTTTAAGTTTATTTGGTGAGTTTATGTAATTTTATTTGGTGTGCTTTTTTTTTTTTACGTTTATTTGGTGAGTTTATGTAATCTTATTTGGTGTGTTTAAATAAATTACTAAAAATAAATAAGAAATACATAAAGTACTAAAAATAAATAAGAAATTACATAAAGTACTTAAACTAAATAAGAAATTACTTAAAGTACTAAAAATAAATAAGAAATTAAATAAAGTACTACAAATAAATAAGAAATTAAACAAAGTACTACAAATAAATAAGAAATTAAATAAAGTACTACAAATAAATGAGAAATTAAATAAAGTACTATATATAAATAAGAAATTATACAAAGTCTAAGGAGTTAGGATATGTGGTGCTAGGCTCTTCGTTGCTAGGATCTGTGTAGCTAGAACCCCCTCGATTTGATTCCTCGTCTCTTGCACGCCTCTTTCGCACCACGTCTTTTTTTTTCAATGTCCAAAAATATTTAGAATTCGGAGACATCCCTACTAGAGACTTGTTCATAGTGTCACAATCTGCTTGAGCCGTTATTTCTTCTCTAAGCATTTGATTTTCTCGATTAAGTATTTCTCTTTGTCTCTCATTAGCCGCATCACTTTTCTCAGTAGCTGCTAAGATTGTTGTCATAGTCACAACTTTTGCCTCATCTCTAACCGCTTCCTGTGCCATGTTCAGTTCAATATGGTGAGCAAGTTCGTCCATATATTTTGTGTAGTCATTTTTTGAAGAACTCTTTTTTTTCTTTGCTGTTTTTTTACCTTGAGGCCTTAGGCACCAACGAGTAGACTAGGTCTCCGGCACTTCTTCAAGCGTCCCTTCCGTCTCTTCAAATGTGTCGTCTTCCTATTCAACCGTGTCTGCTTCTGGCGAATTGTGTAAAGGGACGCCGTGCATAACAACTTCTGGATCGGTTGGCGCAATTTTGTATCTGGGACAATCTTTGACAATTTCCCAACATTCCCATTTGTTGAATGATTTGTTGTGGTTCTTCGCATTGTAGAATGCTTGTGCTTGTAGTATCTATAAAATGTGGGATAAGACAGTATTATAAAAGGCGGGTGTAACACAAATAATTTTTTTTATACTGATGCGGGTGGAATACATATAAATAAATAAAAATATTGTCACCTAATCCTCTAAACTCCTCCCACTACTCAAATTAGGGGAAGCATGAGAGAGAGCGTTTTTTCCAACAAGTAAAGGATATGTTGAGTTTTTTCCAACAACCTTGAAGACCTTGACTACTTCTAGTGTCTTTTCCAAGCCTATCACAAAACGCTTCCGTAATTCTACTCCATATTTCTCGCAACTCCATCTCATTACCCATAAGCAAGTCATGTGTAATTTGAACCTAGCATTCACACAACGTAACATCTTCGATGAGCTTCCACGTGGTCATTTTTTCCACAAAAAAAATATATGAAAGCTTTGGTAGAAAGTGTTGAAAATATTGAAATGTGGTGTAAAGTGGAAGATGATGGTTAGGTATTTATAGAAAATAATAATAATTTTATGTATTTTTTAACAATTTTTAATAAATTTTTAATAATTTTAATTAAGTTAATTATTCTAGACTGTTAGATTTGAAAAAGATTCAAATCCAATAGCCCAGATGTTGACACATGGCCAACGGTCATAATTCTGACCGTTGTGCCTTTTTTTTTCATTTTTGGTTCTAAAATTGTGAACCGTTGATCTCTGGATTAGATGTTGGATATGATTTTCAAATTTTTTTTTACTGTTGGAAATCCAACGGTCCAGAAAACTAGCCATTGGAAATCCAATGGCCTAGAACGAGCCACGTGACTTCTACCCCGCGCCCTCGGTTGCGGCTGCAACGGCGGGCCCCATTGCCTTCTACTCCCACGCGCTTGATGCAAAAAAAATTTAAGTGCGTTGTGACATCACGCTGATGCCAGCATGACATCACAGAGGCCAGCTGATTGCTTAGCACATTTTGAGTCGGCCTATGACCGGACTTGAGCTGGATGCCAGCCTATTAAACTGAGGTGGAGGATTTTTGGGAGGTGCCGGTCCAGTATTTGTGCTTTGAGCCGGCCTACCCCTTGGGTGGACTTGCTCTTATGCAAATACTACTTGACCGCGCTAGGGTTTATATGAACTAAATATCTTGCAGCCACGCCTTGAGTTTCCCAACTGCGAAGGGATAAGGGTCGCCCCACGCCATTAAAGCTTTTCATCTTCTATCCTTAGTGTGTGGAACATGCTGCATGCACATACATATATAATATATAAGATCTTCATAGGGCCATGTGTCCCAAACAAGGGCTATGTGTTCGATTCCCACGTGTGATGTGGGACCAAATTCCTCACTCTTCTCTCAAAGATTTTTTATTTGATTTTCTTTATTTTTCTAGTTGTGTCTCAAATAAAAAAGTGTGCAAATTGTTATGATACAAAATTACAAATGAAGGGCAAAGCCCTATATATGCATGCACTTTTTCCCCTTTGTTTTGAAGCTTAGTACTATATGGTCTCACATATATAGCACGCGTTTGGGCAAAGCTTCTGCATCCTCTTGCATGCGGATTAGGTGCTAGGGTAGCGACACACCTATACTCTCTCTATCCATACTCATGGGGTATGGGATCCTCTTTTTCGACTCTTCTTGCATCAAAAGCAAGAAATTGGTGTATTGCGGGTATAAAGTGCATTTGCATGTGTATAATTGTGTCAATTTTTATTTATCTTTTCGGTCGAAAATAACTGAGTGATTAATTTGTTCAAGACATCACAACACAAGAACTTCAAATTCGCACCGAGAATTACACCACAATTGGATTTAATCACATTGAAAGAGATTTAGCGAATTTGATTCATCTTCACTCGCTCTTGCACGTATATCCAAACATAATAAATAAATTGTGAAATGCCGATTTAGTTCTTGAACTATCACCTCAGTGAAAATTAGGTTCCTGAATTATTTTTAGAAAAATAAGTCCATAAATTCATTAAAAAAATGCTAATTACATACCTACTATTATAATCAAAAGTTATTTTATTCAAATTTTCATCAACTTAAGTCGCTTGACACAGTTTAGAGTGAATAGCGTCATTTTCTCACCCATAAGCCCTTAACATTTCATATGTGTTGCACATCTAACATCTAATTTACCCTCCAAAGTTAACTCCTTACACTATTTCTTTATGGAAAATTACCAATCTACTCTCAAATGTGTATCACATGCAAGTAACATGACATAAATTGACGGAAAATTTAATTAGTGGCTTCGAATCTAATATTAGGGATGTAATTGGCAAATTTTTATAATTCAAGAACTAATTTTTCTGAAAAAAAAAAAAAAGTTTTAGAACCTAATTTTTACTCATGTGGTAATTCAGGGATTAAATTAGGCTAAGGGAGTATGCAAGATACCCTTGCTTAGGCCAAAGCCAGAACACTCTTGGTCTCGAAAAATCCGGCAAGCCGGTTAGGCGAGGAGTAATGGAAGTGGGAATTGAATCTGGTGTATATTTCCCTTCGGAAGCTCGTGGATCTGAGAAAAGTAGTGGTGGGGATGGATTGTGAGGTAGTTAGGTAAAGGAAGGAGGTGGGGAATGGTGGTTGTTTGGGGTTGAAGAACATCGGATGGAAGTTAGAGCAGGTAGTGTTTGGGTTAAAACTGAACTTTGGGTCAGGGATGGAGTCGGCCCAACCAAAGGCCTGGACGAAGCTTAGGAAGCAGGGAAATGACCACTTGCTCACCTACCCAAGGACCAAGTGGTGTAGGTTGTTCAGACTGCACAACCCAATAAAGTACTTTATAGTGGCATCTATGTAAAAAAGCTGATGAGTCATCATCTCTGAACCGCATTCGGGCAAGGCCGTTGCTACAGGAACCCGAGCCAAATTTGTCTATAAATAGAGGAAGGGAAGGCAGGAACAAGGACACTCAAACAAACATACAAATGCAAGCCAAAACTCTGCTCAAAGCCAGATTTGCCTTCGAACGAAGCTGTAGTTAGCCCAAGCCTTCTTCCCATTCGGGATAAAACCTTCATCCCCCGCGGGATAATTTCCTCTTCCAACCTCTGTAATAGCTCTGCTACCCAGTTCAAACTTGTTGTAGTATCGATTCATTTTTGTATCCTCTCCCTACCTCTCTCTCTCTCTTTAAAGCTTTCAGACCTTTGACAAAGCCAGAAAGATAGGAACCCGCAAGAAGATCAGCCTTAACCAATAAGGTTTAATCTTGCCCGACCATCTTTGCTCTGTCTTTGTCTTTTCTTTCATTTAAAAGCCTAGTAATATGTTGTATATTGTCAGTTATATACAAGTTGTTTCTAGCAAAATCACAATGAAAAGGCTTTCTCAGTACTTGAATCCAATTTGAATATATCTTCAGTGTTCAAATCAGATCCAAGTTCTAAGCCTGCGGGCATGTAAATTTGATCAGTTTAAAAGTCCTTGGCCTCAAGGCATAAAAAAGAACCTTATGTGGACTCAACCCATCCACGACAATCCTTGATAAACGAGAAGTCCGAAGTTACTTGGGGCGCAAATAATCGACATACATCTTGGTTTCGTTTATATTATATCCTGATTATCGTAGAAGGCTTAAGTATGGAGTGGATTCTGATAGAAAGCCTCAAGGCCTACACCCAAGGCCCCACAAAGGCATCTATTTGGATTCACTCTACGCTATGGTCTAGATAGTTTGAGTATAAGGATGAACTCTGATGGGAAGCCTCAAGGCCTACACCTAAGGCCCCACAAAGGCACCCATTTGGGTTCGTCCTATTTCTCGGGCGTGGGTAATCAAAGGTATAATAATGATAAGACTCCGACAACCATAAAGATCAAATGTGATATGTTCGAGCACTAGTTTAGTTTGATAGGAAGCCTCAAGGCCTACACCTAAGGCCCCACAAAGGCACCTGTTATATCTAACATAGTTCCTCGGGCATATGCACATTCAACTCAAAACATAACGTCCTTTCGACATCTACCATACTAAAGATGGCAGTGGCACGCCTGAGCATCGCAAAAGTTAATCTTGATTGTGAGCCTCAAGGCCTACACCTAAGACCCCGCAAAGGCACCTTTCAAATTAACTTTGTCCTTCTCTTTCAGCATTGCCCGACGAGTCTTGCCCGACGAGATTTGCCCGACGAGACTTGCCCGACTAAACCCGAGAAGAAAGCAGAAGCCCGACAGCAGCCCTCAACCGGCGCCAACTTCCCAGGGGAGCTGTGTGCTCGTCCGCCAGGAAACCATTCCCCGACGGAAATTCCTGCCACGAACAGGTAGAAAAAAAAAACAG
Organism: Malus baccata; assembly: GCA_006547085.1. Taxonomy (NCBI): domain Eukaryota; kingdom Viridiplantae; phylum Streptophyta; class Magnoliopsida; order Rosales; family Rosaceae; genus Malus; species Malus baccata. The sequence goes on from VIEB01000188.1 coordinate 247,421, forward strand.
AGGATAAAGTAGCAAAAACGGCATTGTAGACATGCAAATTTCGGTGAAAATAAATGTTTTCCAACGTATTAAATTTTGACATGCAAGGCTTATGTGGCATGTATCATGCATGTGTCTCACAAATTGTACACATAACATGTGACTCATCAAAACCGAACGAGTTATCAAGAAGACACGTGTCAACGCTTGACGGAAAGGATTTGTTTGATTTAAATAAATTATTTAATTTAAATTTAAATCAAATGAAAATGCCAATTTAGAAAGATTGATTTATTTGAATTTTATTGGATTAAATCAAATATTAATTGATGGAGCAATCACGAACCAACACACAAATCAAGTCTTGGTTCTTTTGAATGCAAATCTTGGAAGGTTAAGAGGCTCCAAGACAAAGAAAGGGTCTAGAAAATCATTCTCACCTAGACGCTGAAGCTTTGAAGCTATCAAACCCCCTAGATTTCTTAACACTTAGAAGATTCAGAAAACTCTCTGAGTTTTTCATCATCCTTGAGAATAATCATCAAGCACAACTATACGTGCCAATTCTTCCATCGCCAAAAGCCAAAATCTCGTAGCATCCACTCATCCAAGATCAAGTCATCGCGACCCTTAGATCAGTAACACACACATTTTACATTTTCAGAGATCAAATTAGAGGATCAACTTTATAAAGAGATTGTAACCCTAAACTCATTAAGACAAATATTATTTTGTACACTTGTTCCCGTTTAATTTGCTATAGGATTGTCGTATTTACATGCGTTAAAACGACAAGAAAACATATCACCAACTCTCAAAACGGCAGCAGAAGGTGACGTTTGAACACTCTATATACAGATACAAGAACAAGCAACAAATATTTAAATTCTCACCGGCCATTTGCCAGATATAAACACAATCCAAACCACCCTTGCCTTTTGACGTAAAGAGGCCCTTTGATCATTTCATGATGTAGGGTTTTGTAAATTTGTGTGATTCTCAATCCAAACAACCACGCAAGCAGAAGAAATTCAGTGCCAACAACCAGAACAATTATAAAGAAAGCTCTTCATGAGTATGGTGGCCCATGGCATCTGTAACTTGAGTGTACATATGAAAAATCTCAACTAACTTATATAATTTAGTACGTCGAAAATAATTAACTAGAATCGTGACATTCATATAGCTTAGTGATAGAGTACTCAGTACATACGAATTTGATTCTGTATCACACATAAGTTCAACGATCACATGTGCTCAACATCTTTCAATTTGTATTGTCTAAATAAGCTTGAAAATTCATCATAAAAATGCATGTGAGGATGTGAAGGAAATGTCACGCATCGAAAATACCAAACATTGCATAACCTTATAAAGAATTGAGCTACTAATCCACATATTATCATTTGGTTTATAGTAAACCCTCAAATTCCTTCCCTTTATACCCCAGAGAAAAGATTAATTAGAATCCATGTGGAACTTCTTTACAACAACATTGTTATGTTAGTTGAAGTTGTTGTTTTTTTTTTTTTTTTGAAAAACAATATTATCTACACTACGAAGGAGGAGGTGGGCTAAACTTCACAATGGGCTAGCAATAATGTGGTTCAAATTTCCCTTTAGCGATAATCAAATCTAAGACTTTTCACTTAGAAGTGAAGAAGGATACCAATAGACCGTAGTACTAAGCAACATGATAGTTGAAGTTGAATAAGTTTTTTTGTTTCAAGGGTTTTCTAGCTAGATATACCCTATGGTGATATGAACTAGCGGGTACCCTTTAAGTAGTAGCTATCTTTTAGTAAGAGAATTTTATGGTTCCAATAAGCCATTGCTTTGTTCCCTTCATATTTTATGGTCTTTATCTTGATGTGAAAGGGTTTGGAATATGCTTTTAGAGAGTCTCAATGCCAAACAGGGTGTTGGCCCTTTTAGGGCTGCAAGACATCAAAGATATCAAACATGAGTATTTACATGCACATACATGTTATCCTCATAAATTCCCATCTCTTTCTAAGATGTTGATTTACCTTTTCAACTTATGATTTCAATATGCCAAATAAAAAAAATAAGTAATCCACTAATTACGTCACTAGTACTATAATTCCATGATATTTTTCTCCTCTTACAATCATACAATCTCATTAGATTTGACTTTATTGATAATGAGTTTAATACTTGATTGTGGCTGGTCTATTAGTTTAATACACTAAACTGTAATTCATTGTGCAACTTAACCTAAATATCTTGTCATCTCAGCACTATTGCATAATCACTGAGTTAATCGACACAATTGACATAAACTGTTTGACAACACTCCATAAACTTAGTTGGTTATTGAGCAATACATGTATTTAAATTTGAATTCATGATAGGCTCGAAAACCTCTCAACTTAGTCAATGTGAATTGTTAAGTGTGAAGTGCCTGGAATTTGAAGTGTGCAACTTGAATTTTTTAAAAAGAGAGCACCTAACGCACTAAAACTTCATAAGCTAACTTAACTAGGGAGAGTCTTATTTTTTAGAGTACTATGCCCAAAGCTTCATGACATGAAGGAAGCTTGCTTTTGGACTTTAGAGGGCATTCGGAGGCTTTGAAGCTTGGATCACAGATCTATGTATTAGACACATCCCTTGAAACATTGAGCAAGAAATATGTGCTCGGTGTGTTTATTGCAATACCAACTTTATGACTACCGGAAAAACAGAAGAAAAAAAAAAGAGAATGCATAGCGAGCCAGTCTCCCTTTTCATGCTAAAGATATGACGGTAAAAAATCCCGACATAGAAGATATATGAGCATATTAGAAAATTTCCAACTTCTCTACGGAGGCGAGTTTGGAATTTATAGGACATAATATGTTGAATTGTTGTTCAACGTAATAATTTCAGTCTGAGTATTTCTAAGTTCACCAACCAACAACTATAACGATAAAAAAATCTTGGTCGAATCGAATTTAATTAAGATAGTCTAGTCTAAGTCGGATCAGTTGATTATGATACACACTCCAAACTTTTATAATGGTCAGTACCAAATATACTGTTGCATTAGGTTGTGAGGTTTACTGAGGTGAGGTGTTTTAGGTGGAGGTATTGATTTCTGGGGAACTTTTAAAAAATCACGGTTCGGTTGCCGTCGCCGTTACAAAACCGGCGCCAGCCGGTTATTGCGGAGGCTGTGCCTCTTTGTCCCATCCCATTGACGTCTCGTTTATTCTTTTTTTTTTTTTTTCCCTCAATTTTTAAAAATTACTTTTAGAAAAGTAAAAGGAAAACAAGAAAATAAAAAATAAACCCTTTTTCGGCCGAGACCGTTGATTGCGGTTGAAAATAAAGCGCGCCCCTGTCATTGGGTAATGGGACGTCCAATTTTTGACCACTTCTTTTTTGTCTTTTCCATATTTTTTTAATGAGATTTTTTGATATAGACCCAACCGTTTTGAATTTTTAAATTAAACATTCATGTTTTTTAGTCATTTAATTAATTTTTTTTTTGTCATAATTTTGATGCTATATGCACATTATATTGTAACAAATTTTCTATAATCTAGCCTTTTAATTACACTCTCTTCCGTTAGAGATAATTGTAAAAAAAAAAAGGTTGGCTAGATTCAATTTATTTTCACAATATTGCTACGATTTAACTATAATTATCTACGGTTTAAGATATTTTATTTCCAAAATAGTTTAAAATATTTTAAATTCCACAAAATTAAACGTACCGAAATAAGTTTTTCTTTTAGTACATTAAAAGAAAATATGATTGAGAATAATATAAATGTACCAATAAACAATGTGTACAAAATAAAACGTACCAAAATAAAATTAATGTAACAATATTAACAATATATATCAAATCAAACGTACCAAAATTGCAAATAAACGTACCAATTAATGATTTTTGTAAATTCAAACGTACTCGCAGATAATATATATGTAATGTATTGTACCTAATAATAATTCATCAACAACTATACTTAAAAAAACAACTAAAAAATATAATTTCACAAAAAAAGTTGAAAAAATTACACGGAGCTTTTATGTTGATCACCAACTATTTGAAAAAGAAAAAACAAAACCATATGGAAAAAGAAACAATATTAAATGCTTGCATTACAAAAAAAAAATGTGATCGAAAAAACATATCTGGAAGAAGAGGAAATATAGTTTACTTACTAATATCTCCACTACATAAGAAAGTGCATCATGCAGATAAAAGGATAAATTCAAAAATTATTTTAATTTAAAAAAATATAATAATGACATGTAATTTAGCTTGAGCTGGTTATTAGTCAAAACATTTTAATCAAATTTAAAAAATGCAAAGATGTTTAATCTAAATGATATAAAAAATCTGTAAAGGATTCTAATTTTTTTTTAATTAATATTATTTTTCTTAATTTTGTAAGTGTGAAAATATTTGGAAAATTACAAGTGGGCATCGTTTGGACTTTGGAGGACAACTTACAGGAAAAGCCAAGTCGTTTTGACGCTTGTGTAAACGCAAGTTAAGATTTTTACCGGGTACTGTCGGTGGCATAATAAAACTGAATTTATTGTATTTTCTTGGGTATGTAAATAAATAAAATGTATTTTCTTGGGAGAAAATAAATCATTAAATGGTGGTGAGTGTTGTTTGTCGGGTTGTCGGGCATTCGAATCCTGGTTACAGGTCAATCTTCTTGGGTATCATGTTTACACGAACCACGCCGCCACCTTCCCTGCCCTTGATATCCTTGCCATTTTACATTTCTACCCTTCTCTAGACCTTATATGTAGATGGAGAGGTCATTGGTTCTCTAATTTTACTAATGATTCATAGTGAAAGGGTTGAGCTCATGTGGATGCAAGTCCTTCTCTACTTGAACTTCTAGTTTGTGTTCATAACTTTACTACGAATTGTTTTAGCATCAATCATGCAAGAACGCATAAGTAAATATTGACCATTCGTATGTGCATTACTTATTTTAGAGAAAATAATCATTTGAGAGTGGACTAAGCCTCGCAATGGTTTAGCAATAATGTGGTTCAAATTCGACTTTAGATAATCAAACCTAAAACCGCTTACTTATAAGTAAAGAGAAAAACCACTAGACCTTATTAAAACTATGTAGTAATCGATGGTTTCCTCTATAGTTAAGACTATATAGTTAGTGATTTAGTTTTTTTAGCCAATTGGCATCCCCTCCTTTTTAAGAAAGTTGCTTGGTTAAAGTAGAGGGGGCGTTAGAGGGGGTGCGAAAGGTGCAGTCGCACAGAACTCCAAATTTGAAGGGGCCCCCAAAAATTTTGTCACCTAATATTTATATGTACTAATATTATATATTTAAAATTGCTTTTGTTATGAAATAATATTCTATATTCAAAAATTGATTTTGTTAGCATTTTAAAATCTCATCTTAAGCGTAATTTTTTCATTTCTAAATATAAAAATTTAGAGTACAATAAGATATTTTAAGTGCCAATAATACATCATAAAAGATGGTATTTTTTTCAATATTATCATATAATAATGTTACATATCCAAGTGAAACTTTAAAGTTAAGAGTGTTTGAAGTTTGTTTTCTTGTTTGGTTGTATAAGATTGAACCGCTTTTGATTATTTAGTGAACGTTATGTTTGTAGCTCTTTTTACTTATTATTAATGACATTTTTAAACTTGCAATCAATGAATGTTAAACTTTGTTTTGATTTAAGTGATTGTTTTCTAGCGTCAATACATTGTCCTACATTTTTTAAGACTATCTTAAGGAGGGGCGCTTTTATAAATTTCGCACAGGGCCCCAAAATCTCAGAGATGACCCTGGGTTAAAGGGTTTGAGAATGTGTATAAGGGCAATTTCGTAACTTCAAATTATTAGGTTTCTTCTTGCTTGTTTCATAAAACCAATCTCAAACAATATTTTATTTTGCATTAAAATCTGAATTTCTACATACCACTTATTTTTGCTAGACATTAATAGAAAAATAATAGAAAAATTCATTTCAAATCAATTTATTTAAAATTATTATTATTATTATTATTATTATTTGCTAGACATTAATTCAAATTCCGAAAGCACACGGATATCCCCTCTGTAATAAAGATTTTCTTCATGGACATACTGCAAGAAAATAAATGCAAAAATGCAACCCTAGTTAATGAAACCCTAAAATATTTGTTCAATCTCTCCAACTAGTCTGGGTCTTTGTCTGTCTGTACATGCATGATATGCTCCTTCCTCACATGGATTATCGAGACTTGACAGCAAACCACTTGCAATCTCTCAATCACTTTCACATTTCGGCATGCATGCATATGGTATCAAATTATTGATCAATATATGTTGATTTTCTGTCAGATATATTGACAAGATTGGTCAATTTCTTAACCTCTTTAAACTATTTGGTACATTCCTTCTCAATAATGCATAGTTTTCCCTGATTTATGCACCTGCTCAACTTTAACAAAATTAAAGAAACTTTTTGTACTATTGTTTCGGATAAATATAGTTCGATTTGGTTTGAGCTGTAAATAGTTTTGGGGTTCGTTTAGTTTTTTAATCACATTCGCATTTTAGCTTGAACCGAACTAAACTGCATTGCTTGATGTGGTTAATTGGTTTTATCGTTACTTGGAATTGAAACTAATCCAAACAAGATCTTGTAAATTGTTGAGAATTTACACATTTATTTCAATGTACAACTCAAGATAAGGAAGTTTCTAAATATTGTTAAACAGGACTAGAGAACCATGAATAGTTTTAACTTTAAGGTACCTCATTGAAATTTCATTTTTTTTTTCTTCATATATATGAAAAATATGTATCACAATTCACATGAGATAAACAAAGTTAACTATCGAAAATTCAATAGAAGTCGATTGATTTTTAACCTTTATGTTAGAGAGAATACAACTTCTATATGCGAAAAAGAATTCTCATAAACACACAAATATGACATTTGATAGATATAAGGCGTACTCAAGGTTCTAAAAGATGCTAGATGCTAATCGAGCAGTGGGCAGGGGCCTAGTGCCTAGGTGATTAGGCGAAAGCCTAGGGGGACTAGGCGGATTTAAGTAAATTTATTATATATCCTATAAATAAGTGTCTGGTTATACCTAAAAAATACATAATTGCATTGAGATACATAAATTGTAAAATATAATGACATATAGATTATAAAGTATTAGAATATAATGCAAAATGAAAGTTATCTATTTTTTTGTCTAAGTGATAATTGAGACCTAGGTGAATGTTTATGCAAGTCTGAGTGTCCTTCTTAATTTTTAAACGTCTAAGAATTATCAGGACGGTAATCAGTCGTCTAGCATCAAGACAGCGTTAATGGAATTTTTTGGGACAGTGGCCATACTTACCAAATCTCCTACTTGCTGTAAAACTTTGCTCTTTCTTGTTGTGGCAAAGACAAAAACATGATCAATGTGGTGAGACAAAGCACAAATATCCGTCGGTTAGGAAAGTACTAAAAATTGTTACCAAGACTATAGACAATGGAGATTTCATCGGGTAAATCGGTGAAATTTCATTTTTCCCCATGCAAAAATACACATCGAACCAATGAACAAAACTATCGATTAAAGTTCAGTAAAGGGTCAACCGATTTTCAAAATCCCTCGCCAGATCCAATAACATTCCGCCACGCAATTACCAAATCAAGTTGTGGAAATGGCTATAGTACCCAGAAAGACCAACAACTTTCATCCAAAAATACCATGGGTAAAATGGACATTTCATGGTGGGGACAGCCCAATGGACGGAAACTGAAACCATTTTGACTCTTCAACCGCAGCTTCCTAACCTCTTTCTTGTTTTGATAATTCTCAATCTCAGCGACCTGCACAGAAGTCGTGATTTAATTATAAATAAATAAATGCGTTAAGAATCTTTTAAGATAAAAAATTTGGCATAATACCAATAATTAAAATAATAAATTTGACACAAAAACAAGACGAATATGGCTTATTTACCGAGGACAAGGATTGTCTGCCCTCTTTTTTTTTTATGCCCTTCCATATCCTCCTGTTTGTGTGGTCATGATTAAACCACGTCAACATTTTATATTACTATTCATTTTTGTCTTTATTATCTTTATAAAAAAAAAATATAAAATATTGACGTAACTTAACTGTAACCACACAAAACAAAAAAGTATGGAAGAGCATGAAAAAAATGAAGGTAGACGATCCTCGTCCATTTACCAGAGCGAATAAGCTAATATGCAGTAACTTTTTCCATTCCACACGTACAATAAATGCACACCGACCTTCCCAGCGAAGAGCGGGAACACCCACATGCCTCTGTTCTTTTCTCAACCGTTTTCAGCCCCTTGAAAAGAGAAATAATCTGAAATTATTCAAAAATAATTAAATTAAATTAACAAAAAATAAACAAAATTTTGGGTCCATACTAATTTCTGGGCACTTGTACTTTTCCCTCCTCATGTATATAGAGGCCCATTGTGCTCCTTCACATTCCCAATCCCTACACCCTCTCCCTCCACCCTCTCCCTCCACTTCATTCTCCCAAATCCCTCTCCTTTTTCTCTCTCCTGGTCTCTCCTGGTTTATTAGAAATTTTAGCTGATAAACCACCACACATTGCCTTCTTCTTGTGTTTTTACAGCTTCAAAGCAAAGAAAAAGCTTCCATCTTTTTACTGTTTTACTGCTGGCATGGAGAAATTTGTGAGGGTAATTTCCATGGCTCCTCTGCTTCTGCTGCTCTGTTTGCCTTTTGCTTTGGCCGGCCATGACTACGGGCAGGCTCTGAGCAAGAGCATTCTGTTCTTTGAAGCTCAGAGATCTGGGTTTCTTCCCCGCAACCAGAGAGTCACTTGGAGATCCAATTCTGGCTTGTATGATGGCAAGGCCAATGGGGTAACTTCTTAGTCACTCTTTCAGAAAAAATCTTAACTGGGTTTTGTAGTAAAATGATGTGGTCAAATTAAATTACCCAGTTCATCATTTTGCATAAAGATTTCAATCTTTCAGTTAAAATCCCAACTGGGTTCATCATTTTGCATAAAAGCTCAACTCTTCAGTTAAAAACCCAACTTGGCTATGGTAAAATGTTGCAGTATAATTACCCAGCTGATTATTCTTTCATAAAAATTAACCTTTGGTTTGGAATTTTCAGGTTGATCTGGTGGGAGGGTACTATGATGCAGGTGACAATGTGAAGTTTGGGCTTCCCATGGCCTTCACAGTCACAATGATGTCCTGGAGTATAATCGAGTACGGCAAGCAAATGGCCGCAAGCGGTGAGCTCGGCCATGCCATGGAGGCCGTCAAATGGGGCACTGACTACTTCATCAAAGCTCATCCTGAACCCAATGTCCTCTACGGAGAGGTACCTTTCCCCCCAAGTTCTCAACTTTTCCACTCTCCCCAACTAAAATTCTATCATTTTTAATTAGCTTTACTTTTCGAAAAAAAACATAATTTTGTGTTTTTTTTAATGATTTATTGACCAACCCGATTTCCAAAATTTGATTTTTATTTATTGCTCTTGTGTTTAATGTGTTAATTTTGTGATTAGGTGGGAGATGGGAACACTGACCATTACTGTTGGCAAAGACCGGAGGATATGACCACTAACCGCCGGGCATACAAGATCAGCCCCAGCAATCCCGGGTCCGATCTTGCCGGAGAAACCGCCGCCGCTATGGCGGCTGCTTCCATTGTCTTCCGCCGCTCCAACCCCGCATACTCCCGTGAACTCCTCCGCCACGCCTATCAGGTCGGTCTCATTATTATATTTTTACATTTTCAACTAAACTAATCGTCATTAGACTTAAGCTTAATCAAGTTGATTAGAATACGTTGACATGAATTTGGTCCGTTGGTCTAAAAAGATAGTGTATTCCTGTGGTGGGGACCAGTAATAGTATTGTCGGTTCAACGGGCGTACGTTAGCCGTGTGCGGCATTGAGCCGCTGACAAGTACCTGGTACATACTTCGGGTCTCATGCTTTTGGCGCGGGACCGGCGCATGATAGGCAACTGTCGTAGTTGGTTGGCAGTTACGGTTCCGACTTACTTTTTGTCAGTCTGGGCATTGCTGCTTGCTACAGCCCAGCGTACGTTACTTTAGCATCGAATTTATAAACCCTAGGCGGACGTTGCCGTTTTAATGCGGAGTTGGGCTGGCAATTGATTTTATGAAAAACTAATGAAAAATATTTGAAAACTTTGAGTTTTAATGATAAGGATAAAATAAAGAGGAAAGTAAATAGTATCAGGTTTGACTTTTTAGTGTAAAAATGTGGTTTTTCGTTAAAGTGAACAGTACCGTAGGCTTTTCGTTAAAACTCCTTTGATTTTACACATGGTTAACCATGTAGCTTTGTATCTTGTGTTGTTTTACGTAAAATTCGTATCAGTAATAATAGGTAAAAGAGATCATTTTAATATCTAACCGAAATATCAATTATTATGTGGTATGCTAGTTACGTTTTGTTTTGTTTTTTTTTTGTTTTTGTGAACAAATAATATTATGTACAGCAAAAGAAAGATGTAGACTTAACCTCATAATAGGCTGATAATAATGTAGTTCAAATTCATTTTTAGCTATAATCGAACATAAGACTTCTTACTTATAAGTGAATGAATAGTATTAGATTATAGTTCTAAGTAGCACAAAGGTGGTTGCTCTTAAATTTGAGAACAACTTAGGATTCATTTTTAATTGATTAATAAATATTTTTTATATTTATGACAAGTAAATAATAGTTTAATTTATCATATCAAGTGGATAACCAAACGTAAAACAAAAACCCAAAGTCCCACATAGACTTTAATCGTTAGCTCCTAATAGTCTCGTTTGGATTGTGAATATCTTTTTTGCTGCCTATGTACTATCCGTTGGTGTTCGAATAAATCATCTTTTCCACATAAAAAAAAGAAAAATTAATGAAAAGAGCTTGAAAACTTTGAGTTTTAATGATAAGGACAAAGTAAAGGGTAAAGTGAATAGTACCATGATTGATTTTTTAGTGTAAAAATATGGTTTTTCGTTAAAGTGAACAGTACTGTGAACTTTTTCGCTTAAAAAATGCCCGTCTGCTTAAACGGGGGGGGGGGGGGAAAAGATAAAAAAGTTTTGGGCCAGTCTTTGAGAAGTACCAACAGAAGGCTGAGTACTTCATGTGTTCATGCGTAGGTAAGGGCAGCCGGAATGCACAGAAGACTCCCGGTGGCCTAATTTACCGCCAGAGGTGGAATAACATGCAGTTTGTCACCAGTTCCTCCTTCTTGATCACCGTCTACTCCGACTATCTCACATCTTCCAGGAGAACATTAAAATGTGCTTCTGGTAATGTGGCACCCAATGAGCTTCTATCTTTCGCCAAATCTCAGGTAATTCATCCAAAAACACACCCTTATCGAATCATCCAAAACATAAGTACTTTGTCAAAGCATGTAGTTTGATCCTATGTTCTTGTTAAAATGCTCAGGTGGATTACATTCTAGGAGACAACCCAAGAGCCACCAGTTACATGGTGGGATACGGAAACAACTACCCTCAACAAGTTCACCACAGGGCTTCCTCAATTGTTTCCTACAAGAAGGACTCATCATTTGTGAGCTGCAGGGGAGGCTATGCCACTTGGTTTAGCCGGAAAGCTAGTGACCCCAATCTGCTTACTGGCGCTATTGTTGGTGGACCTGATGCCTACGACAACTTTGCTGATCAGAGAGACAACTATGAGCAGACAGAGCCTGCTACTTACAACAATGCTCCTCTTCTCGGTATATTGGCACGCCTACATGCCGGCCATGGCGGGTATAACCAGCTCCTACCAGGAATATATACTGATTGTGTTCAATTTTTCTAAGCCTTATCAATATTTTTATTTTATTTTATTTTTTATTTTTGTCTAATGGTAATTGATGTATTGAACATTCTTACAGTGGTTCCCACTCAACCGAAATCAGCTGCACTGCCTAAACCAAAAGCAGCTCCAGAGCCTAAAGTTACTCCAGCTACTCCAGGTATTACATAGCTCCTCGTACGAAACTTTGTTCATATTCACAGCCTTCTTTTTATGTTAAAATGACTTGTCGGAAAGTGATCTAAAATGAGTGGCTTTTACTGCAGCTCCATCGTCGAGCCCAATTGCAATATCGCAGAGGAAAACAACTTCTTGGACTTCCAAGGGAGTGACTTACTACAGATATTCCGCAATTGTGACCAACAAGTCTGCCAAGACGCTTACAAACCTCAAGCTTTCTGTCTCCAAACTTTACGGTCCTATTTGGGGCCTCACAAAGGCCGGAAATTCCTATGTTTTCCCATCGTGGATCAACTCTTTACCGGCGGGAAAGAGCATGGAGTTTGTCTACATCCATTCTGCTTCTCCAGCAAATGTCTTGGTCTCAAGCTACTCATTAGCATAAGAATGGAAAAAAGCTCGTCAAAACAAAGGGGAGAGGTTCACACAGTTTCTGGTATCGGAATGTAAGAATTGTGCAGCTATCCGGATGCAGACCAGAAGAAACAAGTCCTTTTTTGTTTTCTTTGCAAATGGTACTTATGATTGAGATCTGCATAGGCGTTTTAGAAGAACGTAGGTCAAAAAATAAGTACGGAAATTGGGGAAGAAAGGAGTGACGAGACGGGTTTAAAATGAGTGCTCATCCTCTTTCACCTCAACTTTCAGTAGGGTTATTATATATTGGTTTTGGGAGAGAGGAACAGTTAAAAAGTAAGTGTGAGAGTTTGAGGGGGGTGAAAAAAATGACTTCTCTCAACTGGTTTCAAGAAGTCTTGTTTCTTTGTGCTTCAAAGCAGCTTTGGATGTCCTTTTCCTTTTTACTTTTTTTGTGTTGTGAATGTTGTAAGCTTTGCAACATTGTTATCTTTGAATGGAATATAGTTTGTGCAGATTGCATTGTGTCTATCTGCGAACTCAGCAACCCTATTTTCACAGCTTTGATATTACTCAAGTTGTAAGTGGCATGGTGACTCTTGACCAAGACACAAATTTCGAAAACGAGTAAACCAGGATCTAAACAGACATCGAAGAGGTTCCCCAACGTTGTGCCATACTCGAATCCGATGCTTGACATTGACATTGTTACTCCAAAAACAAGGTAGGATAGAAATGGGCAGCGCAATGACATGAAGACTCTCTTCGCTGTTACGACGAAAGGGGTATCCTTGATACATGTGATGGCTGAATCTTATCAGACAAAACATCAAACGCCTTACAACGAAAGGGATGCTGTTGATGCAGTTGTTTACTAAATCTTATAAGACAAAGCATCAAACACATTAGGGTTACAAGTGATTATGATTAGTAGTACTCTTATCAATTGTTCATGTGCTAGTGACGGAGGACCCCTTGCAAATTGCAATACCACAACGATTATCCGCCCTTGTGGCACCGTCTTCGTAGATTTCATGTTAAAGTCCTTTTGCTTTACAATTACGCAATCACAATAAAAAAAAATATAGCGGAATCCAAAAAATAAGTAGGGTTTATAAGAAACTCTCACGAATCACATTCGGTAAAAAATAAGTAGGATTTATGAGAAACTATCACGAACAGCATTCAGTCAATAGCCCGAAAATGCACTACCATGACAAAGGTACGATAACACAGACTGTATCATGAAATTGTACCAAATATAATAAAGGTTGTTGGTTGTTGAACTTGGGTGTAATATGTGCATTAGTTTATTTGGGTTACTGTGCTGATAAATTGGGTAGGGCATGGGCGAGCAAAGGATCAACCCAACCCAACCCAATAAATGACCAGGTTGAAGTTAGGTTGGGTTTGGGGCGGGTTATAACTAAGAAAAATACCTACTTGTTCGGGTTTAAATTTGGGTTGGACATGGGTGAGTAAGAGTTGGCTGAACCCAAATTGCACCACTACCATATATGAAAAATGGAGCACAAAAGAGAAATATGGAATTACGCGTGTGTTTATGGAAGAAATTAACACACAATTTAGTTTTTTATTGCTTAAGAAAACTGGAAGAAAGTAATACAAAAGTTTTTTATTGCTAGAGAAAAGTAGAAAATTAATATATTAAGTATAAGCTACACGTTTTGTTAAAAAAAATATGTATAAGCTCCACTTAATCAATTGTAATATAGATAACCATATGATGATGATTTTTCTTTTAAATTAAAAACTTTTTTTTTTGTTAACAATAGAGAAAAGTAGAAAATTAATATATTAAGTATAAGTTCCACGTTTTATTAAAAAAAAAATGTATAAGCTCCACTTAATCAATTGTAATATAGATAACCATATGATGATGATTTTTCTTTTAAATTAAAAACTTTTTTTTTTTGTTAAAAATTTACACTCATGTAAGGTATAGAAGGATAAAAGATTTTGGGCCCTCAGAAATTTGGAATCCTGTGTCACTGCACCTTTTGCACACTTCTAACGCCATCAGAAAATACATGCGCCAACGAATTAATAATACCAACAGGATCCTCTTCGGATTCTTTTGCTAAGGATCATGGAGATCTGTAAATCGTATCTGTTTATCGTACATCGCGCAATTAATTTTTGTCAAGTACTGCTTGTATTTAATTTTAAATCAAAATATTTAAAATAATTTTTAACTATACGAGGGATATAATTCACGGATCTTCGAAATCCTCTTCAAGCATCCAGATTCTTAATAATATATAGTGCACTGCATGCCACAAGACACTATTCATATATCATACTAAAGAAACCCAGACCGCATAAGATAAAATATAAAAAAACGCAAATGACAAATCAACTCGAACGAAAAATTCATCAGGCGGATGACTTGTTGAGCTCAACGACGATCACAGTTATTTTGTCTTTACTCCCCCTCGCCAAAGCCAACTGCGCCAGCAAAGCCGCTGCATTCGCCGCCGCATTCGTTCTCCTCATCCTTTCCGACGACCTCATCTTCTTGTGCGCATCGAGGCACCTTCCCACCACTTGACATGTGCCCTCGCTCGAAACCACATCCCATAGCCCGTCGCTCTCAATCACGAGGAAGTCGCAGCACTCGGTCCTCTCGTTGATCGTCACCTCCGGCTCCGATATCACTTACGGCTTCAGGTAGTGGTAGCCGATCGACCGTGACGTAGAGAGAACTCCGAGGACGCGGCAGCCGTACCAATTGATCACCTTCCCTCATGCCGCCTCCACTCTCTCGCGCTCGTCGGATCGGTCCGGATTGTGGTCGCGTGACAGGGGAATCGCCATGCCGCCTCGGGTTGGTCCCTGCTATTTGGGTTTGCCGCTGCTTTCTGTGCATTTTATTGCCAGCCTCATCTACTGCTTATGGACTGTACTGCCCACTACTTCTGGATTGCACTGAACTACACACCGCTGCCTCTAGATTGCTGCCTATTTCCTGCCCTGGTCGCTACCAGCTGCTGTAACTGCTGCCTGTGGCTGTTTTCCGCATCTGCGTCTGGCTCTCAGCACTATTTCTGCCCGTTGCCCGTTGCGATTGCTGTTGTGACTGTCGTCTCTGTGACTTCTCATTGCATTGCCGCTAAGACAACAAATTGCCCTGCCGCTTAGCTGCAATGTCGCTGTGACTTCTCACTGCACTGCGCGCTGCTTGCTGTGGATTGTTTGCTAGTTTTTCGCGCATTACATTTGTCTGCAGTAGTGCACTACTACTGCCCGATGTTGCCGCTGTTTGTTGCACATTGTTTGTTGTTTCACTACACATTGCTTGATGTTTTGTCGTGCACTGCCTCTTGTGCACTGCAGCTGCTGTTGTGTTTGGCTCATACATTTGTGAGTAATTATGAGTCATGTGTTAACAATAATGAAGTGATGTGTGTTTGGTGGAAATATCACATGATGTGGGTTGCATGGTTGCAGACAAGAAGCAAAAGTTTGGTGGACATGATCATGAGTAAAAAACATAATTATGATGTTTGTTTTTTGCTTTAATGATGATGTTTGTTTTTTGCTTTAATGATGATGCAAGACACAATGATGAGGGCTTGGCATGATGATGGCCTTGCCTTATATTGAGAAGGCTTGCCGAGTTAGGGAGAGAGAGAGAGCATTCGGCTCTCTCCTGAGAAGGCATCAGAGAGCATCCAAAGGGGGGAGAGCATTCGGCTCTCCCATGGGAAAGCATGGGCATGGGTGAGAGAAAATCAAGAGAGCTAGAGTGAAAAGTATTCTAGTGAAAGAACTCTTGGGGTAGAGTGAGGCTCTTGGGAAAATTTCTATGAGTGGGTGTACAAGGGATTTGTGATTGGGTTATGTCGATTTAACTCATGTGTACTTGTACTGTTATTCTCATAGTGAAGAGCAATATCTCTCCGTGGACGTAGTTAGGATTTGTGTCGAACCTCGTAAATTTCTCGGTGTCTTTATTTCTTGTATTTTATTCTGTTCAACTGAGTGTGATTTGGTGAGGTTGTAATCTGAATCTCGTTTTCGCACTAATGAACGGGCCAAGGCACAACAATTGGTATCAGAGCATCGTTGGAGGCTTTGGTTCGTTGGAGGTCCAGATTTGTTGTTCATCATGAATTTTTCAGTTGAGCAGTTTAATGGGAGAGGCGATTTTACTCTTGGTAAAGGAGAGTAATGGAAGCCTGAAGAAATGGAAGCCGTGTTCAGGGATGCTTGGATCAACTGCGAAAGTTGATGTTGAGGAAGAAGAAAAAGGCCTCTTTCTTCTTACCTCACTTTCATATTCGTACGAGCACCTTGTTAAACTTTACTACATGGAAATATACAGTAAGTTTGGAGCAGGTGCAAGCTTCTTTGGTGTGGAATGATACACAAAGGAGACCATGGATGATGGTGGGCACGAGACTGCTTAAGTTATTCAAGGTTGGAATCGTGGAAGAAAATTGGAAAGAGGATCTGAGAGAGACAGCAGGTTCAGATCCGGTTCCGGAGGCAAGGGTCCACAGTGCTACGGTGCAAGGCCGGGTTGTAGCAAGTTTATGGAGGAAGACTTTGAGTATGCCCTCTAGGTACTCTAAGCAACACTTCTCCTGGTGATGTTTAGTCTCAAGTGTTGCAGGGGTTTTGCAGCAGGTGGAACTATGGGATTCACAGGTGATGAGATGGTCATGAGGTAGGAGGAAGTGTGGGAATTTTGTCTAGCTCGATGGGTTGTTGCTGGAAACGGGCACACTGACGAGTTTCCAAGTTGCAGACAATGAAGAGGAGGAAAACCTGCTAGAGGAGACGAGGATGTGTCGAGATCTTGTCTGAAGCTAAATTGTGATTTTTAGCTTGCAGCAGCTGCACATGCATTGGCAGTGACTGAATCGAAACAGGACCAATGAGGAGGATTAAGAGTGTGCATGCTGGTACGTAAGGCCAATGGACTTTGGTGATGGGTACAAGGATTTTTGCATGGTGTATTCGCCAAGGTGGAGATTGATGTGTTTGGCTCATACATTTGTGAGTAATTATGAGTCATGTGTTAACAACAATGAAGTGACGTGTGTTTGCTTTCGGTGGAAATATCACATGGTGTGGGTTGCATGGTTGCAGACAAGTGCTGCAAAGTAAAAGCAAAAGTTTGGTGGACATGATCATGAGTAAAAAACATAATGATGATGTTTGTTTTTTGCTTTAATGATGATGTTTGTTTTTTGCTTTAATGATGATGCAAGACACAATGATGAGGGCTTGGCATGATGATGGCTTTGCCTTATATTGAGAAGGCTTGCCGAGTTAGGGAGAGAGAGAGAGCATTCGGCTCTCTCCTGAGAAGGCATCAGAGAGCATCCAAAGGGGGGAGAGCATTCGGCTTTCCCATGGGAAAACATGGGCATGGATGAGAGAAAATCAAGAGAGCTAGAGTGAAAAATATTCTAGTGAAAGAACTCTTGCGGTAGAGTGAGGCTCTTGGAAAAATTCTATGAGTGGGTGTACAAGGGATTTGTGATTGGGTTATGTCGATTTAACTCATGTGTACTTGTACTGTTATTCTCATAGTGGAGAGCAATATCTCTCCGGGGACGTAGGTAGGATTTTTGCCGAACCTCGTAAATTTCTCGGTGTCTTTATTTCTTGTATTTTATTCTGTTCAACTGAGTGTGATTTGGTGAGGTTGTAATCTGAATCTCGTTTCCGCACTAATGAACGGGCCAAGGCACAACAGATGCGACTGCTGCATACTGCGTACTGCCGTCCTACTACGTTCCTGCTGCTACGACTGCCCACTGTTGTCAGTCGTCCGCTGTCCGTTGCCAGCTGCGACATCCGCTACCCTCTACGACATCCGTTATGCGTTTGTTGCTCGTTACTGCATCGTTGTTCCATATGAGATGCAGTTTTCGATTTGGTGCTCAAATTGGACGTTAGCTTCAATGACCTCGAGACAACCCCGGCAGGGAATGATTGTCCGCTGAAATTGTTTCCTGGGACTCGGTCCTCTTCCTGTGGTCTTTGCCCTGACATGAAGAAGAAACATTAATCACCTATTCCCCCTCACCGTTTCTTCTGGACGTAGACATCGCCCATCTCACCGTATATCCCGTGAGCTTTCTCTTGTTGCCTCAACAACCCACCTCGTCCAGCTCGATTCACTGTGCTGCCAAGGTAAGTCACTGTTTATACCATACTTAGGACCTCCGTATTTAAACCTCGTATAAATACTCGGAAAACTCAAATGTAATTATGTAATAAATGAAGGGGCAAATATGTAATAAGTGAGGAGCCCTTGTTCTATAAAAGGACTCCTCACTCTCCTCATTGGAGGAAGCCAATCCTTAGGCCTAAGATCCCAAAGCCTCACCCTTACAATAGGGGATGCCAATTCTTAAGCCCTCTCACCCTCAGAAGCTTTCCCTCACAATCCTCTCAGAAATATAATATCAGTGTGGATATAGCTCAAACCTTGGAGTGAATCACGATACATCTTGTGTTATTTACTTTCTTGCAGATTCATGGTCGGATTTACGTTGTTCCAAGACCTCCGGTTTTGTGCATCAACAAGGGATTAGGGATTTAGTTAATTTTAGAGGTAAAGTTTGGATGAGTAAACTTTAAGCTGAGATTCTCAGTTATAGGGGATTTAGTAAGTTGAAATTCTCTAAGTAACTTGTTTAAGTGGAATTTGGTGGAGTTGTTAATTGCTTCCTGCATAGGTGTAAGATCCCACATTACTCAGGGAAGTGATCCTTATATGTATGTTCTCATCTCTACTTAGCACGAGGCTTTTTGGGAGCTCACTGGCTTCGAGTTCCATCGAAACTCGGAAGTTAAGTGAGTAGCGCACGAGAGCACTCCCATGATGGGTGACCTACTAGGAAGTTCTCATGTGAGTTTCCAGAAACAAAACCATGAGGGCGTGGTTGGGACCCAAAACGGACAATATTGTGCTACGGTGGAGTCGAGCCGGGGATGTGGTGGGGGCTTGGGCCGGGATGTGACAATTTGGTATCAAAGCCTAACCCTGGCCGTTGTGTGTTGACGAGGTCGTCGGGCCCCTTAAGGGGGCCTTAAGGGGGGTGGATTGTAAGATCCCACATCGCCCAAGGGAGTGATCCTTATATGTATATTCTTATTCCTACCTAGCACGAGGCATTTTGAGAGTTCACTGGTTTCGGGTTCCATCGAAACTCGGAAGTTAAGTGAGTAGTGCACGAGAGCACTCCCATAATGAGTGACCCACTGGGAAGTTCTCGTGTGAGTTCCCAGAAACAAAACCGTGAGGGTGTGGTTGGGCTCAAAGCGGACAATATCGTGCTATGGTGGAGTCGAGCCGGGGATGTGATGGGGGGCTTGGGCCGGGATGTGACAATAGGCATAGGCGATGTTTATGACATTCTTATTAGAATTTGTGTGCCTCATGGTGTTCGATAAAATGCTAGAAAGAAAATTGGTGTTTCATACAATGCACATCTTCGCATTTGCTTAATTACACATTGTTTGGGCCCAAAATAATGGTTTGGGCCGAGGGTAGGATCACTCTCGGCCCAGGAGGCCTGGCGGCAAAAGGACCATGGATCGGTCAACCCGTGGGAGTCCAAACCTAGGGCGGTTAGGACAAATCCTAGTGCAATGGGGAGTTTCGACGGGATCGGATATCCAGGAAACTAATCCAGCTTAGCTAAGGACTAGATTCATAGTCCTAGTCGATGTAGGACTGGTCGAGGTGATCCGGAGAGGGAAACCTAGTCCGAGTAGGATTTAAACTCGGGCTCAAGGTTCAGTACTATAAATAGGGGACGCTGTGCATCAGGAAAAGCCCCCTGCAAATCAACACAAAATTGCCCTGCGCAAACTCTCACAACTTGAGATCTTTTTCTTTTCCTTTTTCGCTGACACATCTTCCGTTGGCATCAACAGCACTGTGGAACCAACCGGTGATATCTTAAGTCGGCATAGATAGCTCTGTCACCGTAGAATTGGTCGGTCTCGCAGTATCTTCCGTTGGCATCAACAGCACTGTGGAACCAACCGGTGATATCTTAAGTCGGCATAGATAGCTCTGTCACCGTAGAATTGGTCGGTCTCGCAGTATCTTCCGTTGGCATCAACAGCACTGCGGCGAGAACGGTTGATTACCTATCCTAGTCTCGGTCGAAAAGGATTTCTGAATCCCTATTGGTCGAGATCATCTCATTAGCCTTCTCGGCGAAGTGAGGTGTTACAGTTATTACATTCGGCACATTGAAAGCCGAATTCGGTTCGTGAACTTTGTAAGAATAGCAGCCTTGTCTTCAGGCTCGAGAACCCAAGAGGCCGAGACGTGTTCCTTTCTCGGCCGTAATCGCAAGACGCAGAAGTCAGTAGCGCAACCCAACGCAACATCAAAAAATCTACTCCTCGGCCGAGCTCGGCCGACGAGTTGGCACGCCCCGCAATCACCGAAGGACGTAGTTAGCTTAGAAAATACTCGGCCTGCGCGCCACGTAGGCTTTGTAGTTTCTAGGGTCAACATTTTGGCACGCCCAGTGGGACCCAATGCTAAACTACGAAGTTCATGCCAATTGAAACACGATCGGTAAAGAAGAAAACAGCTATGGGAAAGTCGACAGCCGATTTGCCAAGTCAGAGCATAGGACAGAGTGTGCCACAGGCGCAGAATCCCCTTAGCGCTGGTACACCTGAGTCCACGAGCGCGACTCGCCGAGAGAGAGAAGTTAATCTCGGCGGTCAACTCCGTGGTTTAGAGATCCCTAACAGAAACACATGCGTTCTCAATGAAGGGATAATAGAGGAATGTGACGAGGATGGTGGTGAAGGATCTGACCCACCAACGAGGTCGTTTCTCCGAAAGCGACTAGACGAGCAATCTCGGTCAGTCGAGCAGACGTTCAGTCGAGGCATTGACAAGCTGCATGATGCGATACTCAGTGCCAACGATCGACAAACCAAGCTGCTTGAAATGCTGGTTAGTAAAGTTGGTGGCAGCAGGCCCTTCGATCTTCTCCAGCATTGTCCACCAGGAAATAGTCCGGTACCAATTGTACCGGCCGAGCCTATTCCTACTCAACTCAAACCAATTAATTTGGAGAAAGGAGGTGGGTCGAATAGTAGGTCGGACGGAGCCGACCAGAGGATCGAAGCAACACCTGTTGATATGACCGAAGTTCAGCGGATGATCGACTCGGCCATGAAGAAAGGGCCGAAGTTTCCCAAGTTTATTCATCCGTACCCAGCTTACGTGGAAACGTTTGGGTACCCGAAGGGATTCAAGATCCCAGATTTTAGTCTTTTTGCCGGTGAATCGTCCTTATCTTCGTTGGAGCACGTGGCTCGTTTTACCGCGCAATGCGGAGATGTCAACAGTGACTTTCATAAGTTACGGCTGTTCAACTTCTCATTGACCGGCTCGGCATTTGCTTGGTACATTAATTTACCCCCCAATTCCATCCAGAACTGGGAAGAGTTGGTCGAGAAATTCCACGAGCAGTTTTATCGGCCAGGGATGGAGATGTCAGTTTCTTTGTTAGCAAGGATGGCTCAGGCATTTGATGAATCACCAATGGATTATCTTACTAGGTTCAAGTCAGCCAGGAATTGGTGCCGAGTACCTTTACCCGAAGTAGAATTCGTCAGGCTTGCTTTGAACGGATTAGACGTCGAATACAAAAAGAAATTCTTGGGGGCAAACTTTCGGGACATGTACGAATTAGCCCAACATGTCGAACAGTATGACTATTTGCTCCGCGAGGAGAAGGTTTCGAAAACGCCATCTCGGGGGACGCTTTACAAGAATCCTACTGTCAACTATGCGTCAACCAAGGATGAATGCGTTAGTGTGGATGCGGCTGAGATAGTGATAGATAAGCCATACGTTTGCAAGGCGTTGATTCTAGAGAAGTCAAAGGTCGCTCGGCCACCGAAGGAGCATTGAAGCCGTCAAAAGTTTACACTTTGGATATTACCAAGGCTGACGTAATTTTTGACCAACTGTTGTCCGCAAGAATCATCAAGCTTCGGCCTGGTCACAACATTCCTAAGGCCGAAGAGCTTAAGGGAAAGGTGTATTGCAAGTATCACAATTCAAGCAAACATACGACAAACAATTGTGTCGTATTTCGCGACAACATCCAAAGCTGGATTGATAATGGTAAACTGAAATTTCCCGAGAAGAAGATGGGTGTTGACGCTGATCCGTTCCCCACGGCAACCGTGAATATGGTCGACGCGTGCCTACCTAAGGACAAAGGGAAAGGGAAGGCCGAAGTCGTTACGACGCAACGCTTTCGGACTCAGAATTCTCGGCCACACTTCATGGCCGATTTTCGTTCAAACGCGCCACCTACGGCTTTAATGGGACCCGCTGTTGTCAAACCTATGATGGATTATACCACCGATGAAGACAACGGGACGGCGATTTTGTGCAGAAAATGTAGAACGAAGGTCGAAAGTGAGTCAGAGGAGAAGCCCCCTTCACTTGAGACGGAACAACCTGTGGCCGCAACCCGGCAGAATGTTGCCAATATAGGCCAACATCAAGGGGTTTTTGACAGGCTTGGTCCTAAAGTACGGATGGAAGAGACACCCCCGGTCCGGAGGCGCCTTGATTTTGATGATTCGTTCTATGACGATGATTACTACAAACGAAATTCTAGCAGCTCAGAATCATCGCGGAGCCAGAAAACCTTTAAACCTCCTGAACCTAAAGATCAACGGTGGTATACATATCATTCTTCGAGGGGAGTTTACACGGCACTGTCCAAATCCCAGAAACGTAGGCACCAAAGGATAGATTGCATGGCTCGCCGACGGGCAGCCCATGAAACTTCGATCCCTAAATGGCGGCCGAAGGACACGATTGCTCCCGATGACGAGCGACCAACTCCCGTTATCATGACAGAGTTGGTTCAAGGGAAACGGTCGGTCGACCGAGATGTTGAAACTACGTTCGAGGAGGCTGATAAACGGATCAAACTTCTTCTTCGGCCAGGGGAGATGAAGGCACGCCTCGAGTTTTTCAGACAAGAGGCCGAAAGCAAATTCGCCCCGCCAGCTATACAAGAACCTTTGATCAAAATTCGACGGAATTTGCATCCACCATTTCTTGGGGAGGCTTTGGAATATATGCGAGAATTTCATAAAAAGCATTCGGCCAACGATCTGTATGGTTTGCCGAAGGCATGCCAGGACACTATTGATCTAGTCCTGACTTGTCCGGATGCCGAGCGAGTCATCCAAAAGACCTCAGATCCAGGATTGAAAGCAAGGTTCCAGCATATCCGAGAAACTCGTGTCCTTGGATTTGAAGTTGACCCGTACACCGATATCGATGCAGCTGACCTTCCTTTCTCGATGAAGGACCTTCAGTATTTACGATATCACTTCGAAGTCTTTTCGGCTGTTTCTCTCTTCGGCCTTACGGCCGATGAAGTTGCACGTGTCGCACGTCTAGATGCTTATCTCGACACCAGGGATGCCCGGCTTCACTATCAAGAGCAGGTTCAGATTCTGACCCCAAGAGCACTATCAATCTCGACCCTACCTGAGGCGGTCGCGCAGGACCAACAACTCGCTGATGTAGCACCGCCGAATGAAGCCATCACAGAGGGAACAGAAGAGTCTTGTTGTCCAACTTTGGCAGCAACGGAATCCGTAGTTGCCGACCAACCGAGCGAGGAAGGTATCGACCCAATGGGCCCATCAGTCCTGGATAATATGGAAATCAGTATGGTCCATGTGTTACCTGCCGATTTTCAATCACGCACGGCTCAACCAAATTTCCTCGATGGAGATGTGGTTGCCGAAGAACCCGGCCATATTGATTTTGTATCGATTACTGAAGGAGAGTCAGCAACAAAAGATGATGGTTTAAAGGCTGCCTTGGCCGAATTGTTCCCTCGTTCATCGTCGGCCAAACTTCACCATTTAAAGCCATTATATGTGACGGCCCACATTGAAGGATATCCAGTCTCTAAAGTTTTTGTTGACTGTGGGGCTACCGTCAATATCATGCCTTTGAATATCATGAAGGCCTTACGTCGTTCGAATGACGAGCTTATTCCGTCAGGAATCACGATGAGTAGTTTCGTCGGCGACAAATCCCAAACCAAAGGTGTACTTCCGTTAACTGTGAATATTGCCGGTCGTACCCACATGACCGCCTTTTTCGTGGTTGATTCCAAAACCGAGTATAATGCACTGCTTGGCCGAGATTGGATCCATCAAACCAGTTGTATCCTTTCTTCGTTGTATCAAGTGCTTGTATTTTAGGACGGCAAATCGATCACTGTTCACCTGGCCGATAGCCAGCCCTTCGAAGCTAACATGATCCAAGCCCGGTATTATGATGACCACGTCGACTACATTACGTTGCAAGGCTTCAATGAAGATGGACGGCCGACTCGGATTTCAGTTCAGAAAGCTATCGAGGTTGGCGCCGAGACTGTCCACCAGGATTCGGCGAGGCTCGGATTGGCCAATTTCCTCCCCGAGTCTGATGTCTGACACTGATCAGGACAAACGTAGGGCCGCGGTTTCATCTACGATGGAACGACTGCTGGCTCATTGGGTTACTATATCTCGGCAACCGAATTCAGGCGTTAACCTCGTCGAGTTTCTTGCCGAAGAAGATCATGGTCCTGCCCTATCTTTTGATAAAGTCCGAGCTGCCCCGGCCGAGCTCGAGGATCATCGGCCCCAAGTGAAGGACCCCCTAGAAGAAATTAATGTTGGGACGGCCGATGACCCACGGCCTTTGTTTGTTAGCGCTTTACTTCCTCAACAAATGAAGGACGAGTTGCGTGCCTTGCTTACGGAATTCAAAGATTGTTTTGCTTGGAGTTATCATGAAATGCCCGGCTTAGATCGTGCTCTGGTCGAGCATGAACTACGAATTAAGCCCGGATGTAAACCTTTCCGCCAGCCACCTCGGCGATTCTCGACAGAAGTGCAACTCGGCATCAAGGACGAATTGGTTCGGCTTTTAAAAGCTGAGTTCATTCGGACGGCTCGATATGTTGAATGGTTGGCAAACATCGTTCCTGTGTTAAAGAAAAATGGCGCACTGCGTATCTGCATCGATTTCTGCAATCTGAATCTGGCAACTCCCAAAGACGAGTATCCCATGCCGATTTCAGACCTGTTAATCGATGCCGCGGCGAATCATGCGATCTTATCCTTTCTGGATGGACACGCCGGATACAACCAAATATTCATTGCCGAAGCCGATGTACACAAAACTGCTTTCCGTTGCCCGGGGGCACTCGGCACTTACGAATAGGTTATTATGCCATTCGGTCTCAAGAATGCCGGCGCCACATACCAACGGGCGATGAATACTATTTTTCATGATTTAATTGGAACCATCGTCGAAGTTTACATCGACGATGTCGTCATCAAATCTAAACACCGACAGACACATCTGGATGATCTCCGACAGGCTTTCCTCCGCATGCGTCGGCACAACCTCTTGGTCCCTCCTCAGCGCGGTAAGCCTCTCAAGCTATATATTTCGGCGGCCGAAGAGTCCATCGGTTGCCTCCTCGCGCAAGACAACGATGCCGGACGGGAACAGGCTATGTTTTACCTCAGCCGCAATCTGAGTCATCCGGAGATCAATTATTCCGCCGTTGAGAAACTCTGTCTCGCTGTGTTCTTCGCCGCATCCAAGCTTCAGCATTACATGCTCCCGTCGGTCACACAAGTCATTGCCCAGACCGACGTTATCCGGTACATGCTTACCCGGCCAATTGTGAAGGGCCGAATTGGGAAGTGGACGATGGCGTTGTCCGAATTCAGTTTGCAATACGTGCCGCAAAAAGCTGTGAAAGGACATGCGTTGGCCGATTTCCTTGCCCAGCACCCTTCGTCTTACGGTTTCGGGGATGCTGACGTCGAAATCGGCATGGTGGTGACCCGCGACAACTATTGGACGATGTATTTTGATGGTTCCAGTACTTCGTCTTCGGCCCGCGCGGGCATCGTCATTCAATCTCCTCACAACGACCGTTGGTATTTTTCGCTCAAATTGGATTTCGACTGCACCAATAACCAGGCCGAATACGAGGCTCTTGTCATTGGTCTTGGCCTCCTTCTTGACCTACGAGCCACTCGTGCCCTCGTCCTCGGTGATTCTGAACTAGTGATTAACCAAATTAATGGGTCTTTTCGCTGCATGAGTTGTACTCTGGCGCCCTACCACATGGCCGCCAGCTATTTGGCCGAGTCCTTTGACGGTATTACATTCGAGCATATTTCTCGGGTTCATAATACCGACGCAGACGAGTTGGCTCAAATCGCCTCCGGTGCACAACTCCTGGGGGGCAAGGTAGGCTGGGAGATACCAATATTACGACAGCTATACCCGGCCTTGGTTAATCAGCAAATCCTCCGACGAGACAACGTGATACGCACCAGGGTCATGCCCCTGCTTTTGTTGTTAGATCGGCAGGACTCTATAGAAATTTACGCGGCCAAGGCAATACCAGATGATTGGAGGAAACCTATTATGCAGTACCTTGACAATCCTAACGGGAAACATAGTCGCAGGACACGGGTTCACGCCACGAACTATGTCACGTACCAGAACGAGTTGTACCGAAAGGGCGAAGATGGTTTGTTATTGCTATGCCTCGGCCCTCAAGAGAGTGCTCGGGCGATCGCTGAGGTTCATGAAGGGGTATGCGGAGCTCACCAGTCTGGACGGAAAATGCGATGGCTACTCCGACGACACGGCTATTTTTGGCCGAGAATACTAAAAGATTGTATCGAGTTTGCACGAGGATGCGTGCAGTGCCAAATCCATGGGCCTATACAAAGGGTCCCGGCCGAATCACTACATTCGGTCATTAAGCCGTGGCCGTTTAGAGGATGGGCCATGGACGTAATCGGCAAAATCACGCCGACTTCTGGAGCTGCTAAGCATGCATGGATAATAGTCGCAACTGATTACTTTACCAAGTGGGTCGAAGCGAAATCATATGCTGAGTTAACATCTAAGGAGGTTTGCGACTTCGTGGAGGAACATATTGTGACCCGGTTCGGTGTGCCAGAGACGATCATAACCGACAATGGAACAATTTTCACAGCCGAAAGGTTTAAAGAATACACGGCAAGTTTGAAAATTCGGTTGGAGCAGTCCACACCGTATTATCCACAGGCGAATGGGCAGGCCGAGGCAAGTAATAAAGTGTTGATCGGCATCCTCGAAAAAATAATAAAAGAAAGGCCTAGCATGTGGCATTTGAAGTTGAATGAGGCATTATGGGCATACCGAACGTCGCCCCGATCGGCGACTGCAACAACCCCATACGCATTAACCTACGGACACGATGCGGTGCTACCAGTCGAGTTGAGCATAAATTCGTTGCGATTAATTGAACAAAGTAGTTTGTTTAGCGCCGAATATAATCAGTCTATGAGACAGGAACTAGAAGATTTGGAAGAGGCGCGACTTGACGCTTATAACTTACTGGTGGCACAGAAACAGATTGCCGAGCGAGCCTATAATAAAAAGGTGTGACAGAAAACGTTCGGCGAGGGTGAATTAGTGTGGCAAACGGTGTTGCCTATAGGACTAAAGGATCCTAGGTTCGGCAAGTGGTCGCTGAATTGGGAAGGGCCGTTCATTGTGCATAAAGTATACGGCAAAGGGGCGTATCATCTTAAAGACCGGACTGGTGTAGTTCACAAATTACCAATTAATGGGAAGGTTTTGAAGAAATACTATCCGGTCACATGGGAAATGCGTGAATAAAAAAAAATCATTCCATTAAGATTGATAGGTATTACAAAAATGAGCAGGTCGAATACATTCAAGGAGACGAGGGAAGAAGAGTGCTGAGCAGAGCCTTCAACTCCAACCACCGCACGTCGGCCATGATGACTTCGGCTTGCCGATTCTTTTTGTCCAGCTTCAGCCGCTCGACCCGTTTTTTGGCCGCCGCATACTCAGTTAGGCGATCCTTCCCGCCTGACTCGAAGTCTCTTGCAGGCTCGGAGGCAATGGCCGACCGACGTTTGGCTAGTTCGGCCATCTGACGGTCAAGCTCGGCTAACGCTTCTCCTTTTGCCCGTAGATCGTCGATCTTCGGACGGAGGGTGTCTTGAATGGCCGTGGCGGCTTGCAAGTCCTGTTCGGCTTTTAGAGCGATTTGGAAGATATTAAATGTCTCCCGAACGTGCTCCAAGGCAGACGATGCCTGAACAATGGCATCTCTGCTCAGGCGACCGTCGGCTCCAAGGTCGTTCAGACACACGCCGAGCAGATCAAGACCGTTGCGCTCAAGTACTTGCGATGATGAGAGCGACATGACTTCTCGCAGCTGGGTTAGGGCGCTTGGATCGGCAGCCTCAGTCGGAGCGGCCGAAGGGCCGGACTCTGCAGTCGTGCTGGAGAGGAGGGCTTTGAATTCAACCTCCCATGAAGCCTGCACGAACAAACAAGGTTAAGCTTAAAGGAAGTCATGACAAGAATAGCAAGAAGGTGTCATTTTTTTTTACCTGCCGAGAGGAGACCTCGGCCATGTCCCCAGGATCGTTGCTCGAACCTAAAGAACTCAATGGCCGAGCCCAGTGTCTTAGATTGCTTCTCACTTCACGCGGCCGATGGAGGTTATCTACGTTTGATGGCCACTAAGGCGGCCAGGAAATATAGATAACGCCCTTCGGCGCATAGAATTGACGGTGAAAAGAATGTATAGGCACCTGACATTTGGTATTTTCCTTGTTTAGAATTCTAAAGCAGAAAAGCAATCAGGAGGAGACAATTGAAGGTACTTACAAAGGCCGAGGTAACCTCCTGTGGAGGAATGTGGAAGCCTTGGTCTTGAGGATGAACCGGCGATTCCGCCGTGGCCTCGGGTTCCTCGAGCAGCCGTTTGCCACGGTCGGCTGCCGATGGGCCGACTGGCGCAGCTGTTTCAGAGGAGGCAGGGACGTCCTGGTCCTAAGAAGGAACGAGAGGTTCGGCCACCGGGGTCGGTTCCTCGACCGTGCGCTTGCCACGATTAGCCGAGGAGGGGCCGGTTTGAACCGCCATCTCGGATACTGGAGGAGGTTGTCGGCGAGTATGAGGACGATGTGCCAGCGGGACCTCGTCGCTCTCCTCACTCTCTTCCAACACGAGGATCGAGGGCTTTGGATTCTTGGGAGAGGTTCCCTCGGTCGTAGAAACCGCCTGTTGTGAGACAGGCGCCTTCTCGATAGAGGGAGGTACAACTGATGCGCCGGCCACAGAGGTAGGCCGCGTTGGGGCCGTCTCTGCGACCGAAGCCGCCTGTTTCTCGACCCCAGAATGGCCGGCGGCGGGAGAAGGGGAAGCACTGGGAGTCGTCGTGTGACTGGAGATAACGTGGATCTCCCGTGCACCTTTCTTCGCCATTTGTTTGACCCGCTTGGCAGGCGGGGAAGGCTCGACAGCCGGCTCGGCCTCTTGGCGAGGCTGTTTGACCAGCACGGCCCTACCAGCGGGTTTGTCCTTTTGGGCCACGACCGATTTTTTCCCAGCCATGGCAGCGGCAACTGCCTCCGTTTTTCTCAAGGGCCGACTACCTAAGAAGACAGACAATTCAGTAAGGCAAATCAATATGCAAGGTTAAAAAAGAAAAAAAAAAGAGAAGAAAATTGAACAGGTACCTTGAGTATGAGGGGCCGAGGCCTTCTTAGGTCGGTCATCGAAGAGTCTGCTAAGCACATCTTCGACCGGCGCACCAAAGAATTCCTGGGTGTATTTTTCCCACCACTCACCAAAGGTGTCAGTGCAATGGGTTTCTGGGGTGGCTGGTCGAAGGCGGAATTTTTGGCAGCGCTCTTGGAACTCCCTCACGGCGGTTCTACACTCCTTCTCCGAGGAACGAGGTTCACATCCACGGCTTAGGACTGTTCGGGAGGAGAGAAGGGGGATAGGGCAGCCCTGAAGGTAGCCGAGCTGTCGGGCAAGGAAGTTCGGATGATATACTTCCCAACCTGATCGTTTCCCATCACAGCCGAGAGGGAGGTCGCGAGCAAGCACAAACGACCCCCAGGTCTGACGAAGATCGGCGTCCTCCTCCGCGCTCCATGGGGAGGTAGGCAGCCTGATGGAGGAAGGATAGTCTCGACGACGACATATTAGGAACTCGTCATTGGAGAAGTCGTCGAGAGCGAAGAGGTACCGAAATACCTCTTCGGCTTGATGGGGAGGTGTCGGTCGAGAGGCTAGTTGAGGTCCAAGTGCCTCTGTTGGTGAGAACTCAGCTATGGCCGGCCGAAGGGAGGCGAAGTATACCTGCAACCAGAGTTGGAAGACCCAGAGATGACCATTCTGATGTGGGTCGACCTTGTGGAGGGTCGCCTCGGCCAGGCAACAGAAAAGTTGGGCGAGAATGTTGGAATTCAGTGCCAGGACGTGACCACTAGCCAGGGCTTCGGCTACCGGCATGTTCTCGACCAAACACTTGTTTGACTTGGTACAACAAATGTATTTGTTGTACCAGTAGAAGAGGAAGGCTTCATGCTCTCCCTCTCGCAGGTCCTCTTCTCCTCGGCCGGCGAAGTGAAGATAGAGGGTGTTGTAATTACAGAAGTTCTTGTGGAGCTTCTGAATATCTTCCTTCGACGGGATATGACCGTCACGGTTCAAGGTCTCGAAGGCTCGACGGTCGAAAAGCGTTTTCAGGTCGATATTCGACGGATGCCCAGAGAGGGTCGCGTCGACAGGGATCCCGGTTGCCGAAGTCCCCAGAATGGTAGTGATATCCAGGATGGTGGGACCAATGGGACCCAGAGGAAGAACCATTGTGTTGGTGGCTGAGCACCAGAAGCACAGAGCAGCTAGGAGAAGCTCCTTGTCGGGGACGATTTCCATAGACGAAAGGAGGATGGCGTCGTAGATGCCAAGGGCCTTCCATTGCTCGCCGAATAGTCGTTCCATTCGAACGACCCAGGCTGCCCAGGATGTGGTCGTCGAAGGCCAGGAGCCCTAGGGTTTCGCCGCATCTCATCGCGACCATTCAAACCCTTGAAGCAAGGGTGTTAGGCAGTGCTCCTGTAGAAGGCCGATGATAGTCGGCGGTATCGTAGCCTTGAAGAGAGGACCCAGGATTTGGTACTGGGTGCTCATGTCGTTTTCAAACCGTATGGTCTTGATCGAGCTCCGATCAAAAATCTTCTGATGTTGGTCACATTCCCTGGAAAGCTTGGAGATGAAGGACGCCATTGTGAGAAAGAAGCACGGAGTAAAAGGGTTTTCTGGGTTGGGGATTTAAAGACGAAGACTTGGAATAGGAGAAATGCACTAGAAAGCAATGGCAGAGGATTTCAGGAAGTTTGAGAGCGTAAAAGTACAAATGAGGGAATTTCGGTATTTATAGAGTTGTGGGGGGAAGAGCAATCGTTCGAAATTCAAAACAAAGGGCAAAATCGACTGAAGGAATTGTTGATCATGATGAACATTTGGGAAATGCGGTTGAGAAGACCAAAGGTTTTAGGGTTTTAGGGGCGCACGATTGCGTGTGACGGCGAAATTAATGACGAAAGACGGTTCGACGCCCGCACGATGACAAGTGGCTCACGAATTGAGGTAGTGACTCGCGGATTGACGTAGTGTTTACGTTCAGCCATAACATTATGAGGGCAAGACGGTTCAGGCTGCCGCACGCTTTGGACGTCATTCTTGGGGATTGGCCGTGTTAGAGGACGCCACGTGGCGAGTGGTTTAGCAGGATCAAGATCGTGCGATCGTGTTCAATAAATGCGCCTCGGAACTCGGGTATTAGGACTCTGAGTGGTAGATTCGCTTCTTCAAGGCCGAAACTCGGCCGAAGGTTTCAGGCCGAGGACCTCAGAAGCGAGGGGGCAATGTTTGGGCCCAAAATAATGGTTTGGGCCGAGGATAGGATCACTCTCGGCCCAGGAGGCCTGGCGGCAAAAGGACCATGGATCGGTCAACCCGTGGGAGTCCAAACCTAGGGCGGTTAGGACGAATCCTAGTGCAATGGGGAGTCTCGACGGGATCGGATATCCAGGAAACTAATCCAGCTTAGCTAAGGACTAGATTCATAGTCCTAGTAGATGTAGGACTGGTCGAGGTGATCCGGAGAGGGAAACCTAGTCCGAGTAGGATTTAAACTCGGACTCAAGGTTCAGTACTATAAATAGGGGACGCTGTGCATCAGGAAAAGCCCCCTGCAAATCAACACAAAATTGCCCTGCGCAAACTCTCACAACTTGAGATCTTTTTCTTTTCCTTTTTCGCTGACACATCTTCCGTTGGCATCAACAACACTGTGGAAGCAACCGGTGATATCTTAAGTCGGCATAGATAGCTCTGTCACCGTAGAATTGGTCGGTCTCGCAGTATCTTCCGTTGGCATCAACAGCACTGCGGCGAGAACGGTTGATTACCTATCCTAGTCTCGGTCGAAAAGGATTTCTGAATCCCTATTGTTCGAGGTCATCTCATTAGCCTTCTCGGCGAAGTGAGGTGTTACAGTTATTACATTCGGCACATTGAAAGCCGAATTTGGTTCGTGAACTTTGTAAGAATAGCAGCCTTGTCTTCAGGCTCGAGAACCCAAGAGGCCGAGACGTGTTCCTTTCTCGGCCGTAATCGCAAGACGCAGAAGTCAGTAGCGCAACCCAACGCAACATCAAAAAATCTACTCCTCGGCCGAGCTCGGCCGACGAGTTGGCACGCCCCGCAATCACCGAAGGACGTAGTTAGCTTAGAAAATACTCGGCCTGCGCGCCACGTAGGCTTTGTAGTTTCTAGGGTCAACACACATCTAAATCTTAGATGATTTACATTTCACAATTTGACAAAGCGGGTTGGTCTCTTGGTCAAACATATACTGCAAGTAAAGTATTTCACAGCTCCACAATGGTTCTTTGGTCACAATTGGACTAAGCGGAGGGTGTTTTTCATTTTTTTTAAAACAAATTTTTCGTTTTAAAAAATTGAATCAAACCGAAACCGAATTGAAAGAAACCAAACCAAATAAAAAATAAAAAACAACAGAACTGAATAGTCATTTCGGTTCAGTTTTTGGTTTCGGCAAATCGTTGTTTGCAATGACAAAACTGGTGCCGATCTCGTGCTCATGTTACTTTGCACCTCCATCAATTAATTAATTTCTTGCAAGTAGTTCTCCGTTACAGTGGTTGGGAGGAATGTTGTTTTGGCATTCCAACGTGAGTTTGAACCCAAAACTTCATAATCTAACATATTTATCATTTGACAAAACAAATTTTTTATTTAATTCTTGGTTTTATTTTTGTAAAATATATTTCTTGTTCCCCAAACGAACAGTTTTACACGCAACTGAAAAAGAAGTAAAAAAAGAGTAATAATTGGCCTCCAACTTCTTGACTAAATTATTGAAATACAATTTGCATCTCAGAAACACAAACACAAAAGGGCAAAGAGGGAGAAGAAGAGAGAGATGGCGGTGGAATTGGTGGAGCTCTGCATACAAGCCGCCTCTGAAAGCACAGACAGCGTCGAGAAATGGCGGAGGCAGCGACGGAGTCTCGAGCGCTTGCCTCCTCAGCTCGCCGACTCTCTCCTTCGCCGCCTCATCTCCCGCCGCATCCTCTTCCCTTCCTTACTCGAGTAAGTTTCCCACCTTCTTTTCTGTTTGTTTCCCGAGAAACCCGTGTCCGAAATCTAACAAAACTGCTGCAAAATTACTTGATTTTAAAGAAATTCGATTTCTTGATGATGTGAATAAAATGGGTTGTGGGGATTTGGTGTAGATTATTCAAAAACAGCGTGGAGGAGGTTGATCTGCGAGGGGAGAGCTCCGTTGACGCCGAATGGATTGCATACCTAGGGGCATTTCGGTACTTGCGATCTTTGAACGTTTCTGTTTGCCGTAGACTCACTGCCTCTGCTCTTTGGCCTATTACTGGTACAATGCTATTTCTATAAAATTTTCTAAATTTTTTGACCGAAATTAAAAGAAAGATTGAATTTTTATCATGGGTTTTAAAAAGTGCGTACAATTTTACTGGTTTTTTTTATTTTTTTAGGGATGGAGAGTTTGAGGGAGTTGGACATTTCGAGATGTCCCAAGGTTACTGATGCTGGGATTAGGCATCTTCTATCCATTACAACTTTGGAAAAGTTGTGCATTTCTGAAACAGGTGTGTCGGCGAATGGGGTTATGCTTCTCGCTTCGCTGAGAAACTTGTCTCTCCTGGACTTGGGTGGTTTGCCTGTTACTGATCAAGCACTGAGTTCTCTTCAGGTAATTCGGTTTTTGGATGCTTACGCACATGTTTTTGATCATTGATTGATAGAAGTTCTGGGTATTGACAATTTATGTCTTTTTCTTAAACTGTATGCTTTTCTTAGGTTGTCACTGAAGTAAAGACATGATTCGTTGTAGCTTGATCTTCAAATTTCTGTTGTATATTTCATGTGGTTTGACAGAATTTGGCCCCTGAGATCTTCGCAGCTGAACTTAATATG
The DNA here is from genome assembly GCA_006547085.1 of Malus baccata. Taxonomy (NCBI): domain Eukaryota; kingdom Viridiplantae; phylum Streptophyta; class Magnoliopsida; order Rosales; family Rosaceae; genus Malus; species Malus baccata. Next base: position 282,227 of record VIEB01000188.1, read on the forward strand.
TTCACCTTTGATGCTCACTGTTATATCTGCTTGTTGCAGTTCATACATGATTCTTTTCTTTCATTCAATGTTTCGCCATTTCACTCTAAACTTCTGCTTTGTAATATTTTTTCTCAGGTACTTACTAAACTGCAGTACCTTGATCTTTGGGGGAGTAAAATATCTGACAAAGGTGCTGCTCTTCTTCAAGCATTTCCCAAGATGAGTTTCCTCAATCTGGCTTGGACCAGTGTGACGAAGTTACCAAATTTGTCATCCCTCGAATGTCTAAACATGAGTAATTGTACAATTAATTCTCTACTTCAGGTGTCATTCACCAGCTTCAATTGTACAATTAGAGCTCCTTTGGCTAAGCTTATTGTTTCTGGAGCTACGTTTGGGGACGAGTTTGAAGCCTTCCATGATATTGAAACAACTTTTTTGACCTTTTTGGATTTATCCAACTCCTCGCTTCAGAAATTCTACTTCTTATCTCATCTAAATGCTCTGGAACACTTGGATCTCAGCTCAAGTACAATAGGGGATGATTGGCTTGAACTAATTGCACGTATTGGAGTAAATTTGAAATATCTAAATCTTAGCCGCACCAGAGTCAGCTCTGCTGGAGTTGGAGTTGTCACTGGACATGTACCCAATCTTGAGTTCTTGTCAGTATCTCATACATCGGTTGATGATGTTGCCGTTTCATATATTAGCATGATGCCATCTGTGAAATTTATTGACTTGAGCAATACGAACATTAAAGGTATGGTATACAAATGCTAGAGCCCTGGTTTTGTCCAGAACTATGCTGGAGAAATCACTGCATACGGTGAAGTGAACAATTTTCAGATGCAGGAATTCCGACACTTAGAAAAGTTGAATTTGAAGGATACGAAAGTTACGGATGCAGCTCTTGACCCATTAAAGAGCTTCCATGAGTTAACCGATTTAACACTGAAAAGTGCATCTCTTACAGACAACTCGCTTTACCACACATCGTCTATACCAAAGCTCACAAATCTTTGCGTTCATGATGGTGTTCTGACCAATTCCGGGCTCAATTCATATAAACCTCCATCGACCCTAAGAATGATGGACCTGAGTGGTTGTTGGCTCTTAACCGAGGATGCGATCTCATCCTTCTGTAAAGCTCATTCTCAGATTGAATTAAGGCATGAACTTGTTCATATCTCTCCGTCAAAGCAGATTGTTTCTAATAGCCCATCTTCTTCACGATCAAATAGAAAGGCTTCACAGGCAAAGCAGAAGCAGAAGCAGGAAAATGTACCAGTGTTGCCAGGTTTTCTAGGTAAAATTTATGTATGAACATTTTCTTATGCAGCAGCGTTTATACAAATCATCTAATTGTGTTCCTAAATTTTATGAACCAGATCAAAGATTGAAGTATAGTAAAGAGGAGCTACTCGCGCTGCAGTACTCATCATTATCCCTTGTGCCGCCTCCTGATCTGGACACTGTATTACCTAACACAGAATCAGGTTAAGCTGGAGCCGTTCGCACGATTGCATCCAGATTTTACAACGCATCGCCCTAGTAGCTGTCTGACATGGTAATCTTGTGCTTTGTAATCATAGTTGAGATCCTTTTCCTGTTTCTTTTCCAAGGATGTCTACAAGTCGCTGTAGAAAATTGGATTAGTGTCGTTTATGTATGATATTGCTTCGATGTGGATCTGGACATAAAATTTTCTTATAATCGGAAGTGACATGCCGTTTTGTGGTTGTCAAATTTCAATGGAACAGGCAACACCATTGTCATTTCATCGTAGGTCTTGTGTCAGGAAATATTTGTTTCCCCTCATGTACACAGGTGAATACTCTTTACCTGTTACTTGAGTTACAGATCACATGCAAGTGTTGGATTGCCCTGGTGACCTTTTCTTTTACTCACTACATACTAAATTCAAGCACCCCTCAGTCTTAGTGTAAGTTAGTGTAGATTATCACTTGTTCTAAAAAAGTGATGTTTTGAGAAAGTCAACTAACCCTCAAACCAAAATCAATGAGAAAAGACAACCAATTAAGTTACAAAACTCCTGTAGATGACACTTTACCGTAGTGGCAAAAAACAATCATGCATATGTACTATGGTGTTGGTTTGACTTTCTCCGGCTCTCCTCCCCCTAACAACTAACTATTTAAACCCCAAACGCTATTGTTGGCCAAAAGAAAAACAAGTTACAAAACCCTTAACCATTAATGAAAGTTTATATTAAAGTAACAAATCATTGAGAAAGACGAGTAATTCTCGGCCAAACATCCGTAATAAGTCTAGTCAAAGTTCGTTTAAATTTGATTTCAAATGAGACAAAAGTTGTTATAGCTAGCCTGTAATAACGCTACACCAGCAATGCTCGCTAGTTTTGACTAAACTTAAATCTTTAATTACACATATTAATGATATTGAACCATTTGAAGAAGGCTCGAGAAGAGCCCTCCAGGCTAGCTTAGGTTACCCTGCATACGGGTTAGCCTAAACACATTCGCTAACCCGCATGTGGGTTGCCCTAAACACCTTGGCTAACCCGCTTACGGCTTTTCCGTATAGTGGGTGGCTAGGTCATCAAAATCCCACACAATTGTACATGAAAAAAAATAGCAGAGTGCAACAACAAAATTGGTCTGGAGAAGACTCAAAGTTTCTGTTTAGCTCATTTGGATGAACATGTATATGCATATTTTCAAAAGTACATTCACATTTAGTAAACATAACTTACCGGGTGTGTACAGATAAGCATATGTACAATCACAAATATAAAAACAGAGAAACTAAAACAGAACTCGTCGAATTGAACGACGTCTTTAAGGTTTCTGGCTCCGCATGTGTATATCTTTCAGGCATCGGGCTTATTTTGCACTCTTGTACATGTTATCGATCAAATCCTATGCATCAAAAGAATTCTGGGTCAGCACTATCACCGGCACTAACATATAAGAAGTAATCGATCATAAATGAAACTCATAAAAATTGATCGGGTGCAACTTTGAACATAAATAATTGCTCATAGAAATCCATGCACTAAAGTCTTGATCACTGAAAAAGATTGTTGTGCAACAAGGAATTTCTGTTTATTTAACTAATCCGCTTGGATGATCCATGCAACGGCAACCATTGAAGCCTATCTCATCCCAACTTCATGTGTCATAATGGATGGACAGACACAAACCATCTATCAACAGAGTCACAGAACATATGTATTCTTAGGTCCCAATATCAGATACCACGTTTCATGATTTCAAATAACGCTAAGGATGCTTTTTGAACTGTATCGATGCTGTGACAAATATACAAGAGTTTATAAAATCAAGCGATAATATCAGATTACCATAGTGGTGCAAGGGCACGGCGTTGACACTTCACATAATGTGCAATGTAAAAACAAGAATTTAGAAATTTCATAGAGAAAATAACAGGATAAGAGCTACCTTGTAGTGTTTAAGCAACTGGGGTCTCTTTTTCTTGTATGTTGGAGTGATAAGGTCACGCTCCATGTCAAATGGTTCTGGGTCGAGGTGAACACCTCTTATAACCTCAAAACCTTTCAACTGCCAAAAAACAACACGAGCATCACAAAGAGTTTCACAAAATTCTTCAAAAGCCAAAATTAATTCTGTGACCACCAATGGCTACAAATTTAAGGTACTCGAATTAAGAAAGGTGAAACCTTTTTCTCTTTAGCAATCTTGTTGAGCTCTCCAAGTATGTGTTCTTTCACCTTTGCATTTCCACAAAGAGAATTGAAGTCACCAGATATACCATTTTGTTGAGCCCAACATTCAATTGCTTGCTTGTTGGGATTAACTACCGCAACCAGGAAGGACTCAAAACTGTTCCCATAAACCCATATCTAAAATTGGCAGAAAAAAATTACTAACCATCAGACTAGTACAAATTCATATCAAGCAGTAGAAACAAATCCCACTATAGTTAAAGCAGAATATTGCATTGAATGCACGTATTACTTAAATACACAAGTCACTATATCTAGATGAGCATTTTCTACTAAAAAGTCGCATGAAAACATACCAGCAGAAAGAAAATAGCAGACGGAATAGCATAATTTTGAAATGCAATTACGAAAGCAGAAAGGCATACCGCGTCAATATCAGAAACAAGTCCATAAATATTCTCCAAGTTTTCAACTGCAACATACTCTCCTTGCGAAAGCTTGAAAATATTCTTCTTTCGGTCAATGATTTTCAAGCTTCCATCTGGTTGCCACTCACCAACATCCCCTGATAAAAAGATAATTATGGGCAAAAGTTAATGTCTGGAGTGTGTGATATGTGAGCCATAATAGACAAACGAAATACACCAGCATGAACAAACCTGTATGGAACCAGCCATCGATCAGGACCTCTTTGGTGAGGTCCTCGCGTTTGTAGTACCCTGAAAACAAAGTGTTCCCCCTTACACATACTTCTCCACACGGCGTGTCTGAAAGAGCATCGTATCCCATTTCGGGGACTGATTCTAGGCACACATCCACATTCGGAACTGGAGGTCCCACAGTGCCAAGCATTGAAAGTTCATTTGGCAGTGATACAAATGTCCCCGCACAAGTCTCTGTCAGACCTACAGTAGCATATATACAGAATACATTATCAATGTACCGAGATGAACCAATAAAGTTGATGATAAAATGAAAACTAGCTTATATTATCCCTTGAGTATAGCTCCTGAAGATAGCTTACCATATCCTTGTAAAACATGAGCACACGCCACCACTCGTAAGAAAGCTTCTACATGAGTAGAAAGAGGAGCAGCTCCAGACAGTATAAGCCGCACCCTACCACCCAATCCTTGTTTTACCTGAAGTTGTCGGAACATAAATTAGGCTCAATCTAGGAAGGATAATAGGGTTACAATTGTTGTTCATAGAATATAGAGCATGTTCAAGTAAAAGGGAAAAAAGAAATCCACTACCTTACTAAACACAACTTTGTCAGCAATGGGAGACGCCTGTGCATGCCCATGGCCCTTTTGCATGTTATGATACTTGCTGCAGCACCAGATGAAACATATCAGGTTGAAATAACAACTATCCTATTATCTACTTCCACCAAGAGCACAAATATCTATATCTACTTCAAGCCTTAATATCAAGTAGGTCTAAATTCACCAAATTTGCAGTGAATCCACACAGGTGTACATGCACATCAAACAAATAGACAGGATATTTCAGGAAAAAAAAAATTGCAATCCACATGCAGATACAATTTATCTTGTTTAGGAAGTAAGAAGAAGGGTACAACAAATAGGATAAAGCACAAGTTCAAGCTCCTTTTCAGAATAGGCATGTAGAAAAATTTGATAAGATATAGTGTTTTACTAATCATCAACGCAAAGAATGGCACTTACTATGAATATGCAAGATTGAACATGGTCTTTTTCACAAAGCCGCCTGACGAAATCCTGTGTGTCAAGCCTGGAATGTGCATAGAAATTATATAGCATATCAGTTGAAGTTATTACACAACTTTTATATAATTGCATCAACGAGTAAGAAGCCTCAGTTCCATGGCTAAAATCATGCACGGACAAGGTGATCCCTCCACTGAGATGAATGGTTTCTTTCATTACTTTCCACTTGAGCGAAAGATCCAGAAAATCAAATTCATTGGCAAATTAATCCGGGAGGTAAATGTACTTGTATTACCACTATTCCCAAAAGCTTATGATGTTAGGATTGGTCTAATGATTACTTTAATAACAACAGACCCCTCACATGTGAGCCTCTCCCCACCATTGGAGCCCAACATGTTACATTTCAACCTAAGGTCTCTTGTTC
>VIEB01000188.1:288205-309353 GCA_006547085.1 Malus baccata
TACTTAATTACTTACAAAAACTAACATGCAAGTATTAACATTACTTAATTACTTAAAAAAATTAACATGCAATTGTTAACATTACTTAGGCCCCGTTTGGGATTGAGGTGATTTTAAAAAAAGTCACTGTGAAAAAAAGCTGAGGGTCATTTTTGTGTTTGGTAAACTGAAAAAAAAGGGCTTATTTTGGAAGCTGCTGTGAGAATAAGCTGAAAATCAAAGGAAAAGCTGAAGCTGCTATTTGCTGCTTTGAAAAAAAGCCAGTTTTTTCAAAGCACACGGAGCTACAGTGCTCCTTTAATGAAAAGACACACTATCATCCTACTTTTTTTTTCCAAAAGCACTTTCACAAAAAAGTTTACCAAACACTCTACTGGCTTTATTTCACAGCCGCTTATTCTCACAGCACAGCCGCTTATTCTCACAGCAGCTTTGTTTCAAAGTACAGCAATACCAAACCACATTTCCACTAAATTATCACACAGTAATTATCTTTCAAATAACTGATTAGCAGTTCGGTAATTACACACAGATAGAGAAGAATCATTTCAACTTTTAAACAGTGTTCAACACAAGGGGAGTACTTCCGTAAGAATTTTCCTAACTATTTTCCTCATAATAGTTATGTAGAGGCATTTGTCCTTCTTTTGTTTTCAGAAAACTTTCTTTGGGTCACAAATATAATTTATTACATGAGAAGAGATTGGGAGAACAAAAGTAGAACCCACCAGTTGCAGAAATTCACTCCATGAATATAATGCCACTCCATACTGCTCAAGTGTTTCCTTTTGTTCAGGTGTAACATTGCCAAAGCTCACAAGTGCTGCATTTAAAATAAAGATAAAGAAGTTAATTTAATAGCAACAGATACATACACACAGAATCTCGGAAAAAATATGAGAAATATGTGACTTACTCTTCAGATATTTTGCCGCACCAGGAAATGCTTTCAACAGCTGAAAGGGCAGTAAAAGAAGAGAACATGAATGAGCACTAGCAGCTTTAAAATGTCATAACTCTCAAATTGTCACCCACTAGCATTTTTATGTAGTTACTGTCAATATTCAACCTATATTTTCAGTGTAATCTGACAAAAGTATCCTCTGCTCTGATGTACCTGTACCACATTAAAGCTTTACTAAGCAATAAAATTGTAGATATAGAATCATGTACCTCTGGTATCTTCTTTTCTTCATAAAAATCAATTGAAACTTCAGCATGGCATATGATAAATTCCACAGCACCAGCACCTGAACCATATATCAGAGATTAGGGGAAAAAAATATTAAAAAAACTATTGGAAAATCATGAAATGCGAGTTAAGGTACACCTCAACTATATCAACCAAGCCCTTCAACCCAACTGACTGTGGCGGACTACATGATAAAGAAGAGATATGCCTACCTAGGGTGTCATATAAAGGCACGCAATAGAGTCCATGAGCATTGCAAGCCTGCAGAAATGTTTTATTATTAACTAGAGTTTCCCAGAGAAAAGGAGACTTATGTAAATATAACCAAATATGAATGAACTACGTTTCATACAGCGCGCAAGCCTAAGCAGAGATACCAGACATATAAGAAAAATTTCTCGATGTAAACTCCTCACTTCAGAATTCAAGGATACCACAATGGACAGGAAAAGACTTCTTTTCTTGTTTCTTTAACGGACCATATCAATACAGAATGGGAAGTAACAAACCAAAATACGCTTGAAAACCCTACCAACTTTATCAAGTAAGCATTTTTCCAAACAGGTAAGAGGAAAAACAAATGGAAGAAGTTACAGAAGAAAATGAAAATGGAAAAAGACAGCATACTTCCATGCTCATAATCCATTCTGGGCAGTTGACACCATATATACCACACTTGTCTCCCTGCAATCACCAGTAAATACTCTGAATCATAATATGCACGTAAATTGCACGGGAGAAGACTTCGCGGAGCAATGAACGAAAAATAAATTAGCGAATGAGAACAGACGATGACATACTTCGCCCACACCACAACTGCGAATGGCATTTCCAACTTTGACTACCACATCATACACTTCCTTATATGTTAGCCACACATATTTACCAGCCTGCGAAGAACCAAAACTTTACATATTAGCAACAAACCAAAATAATTAGGTAGAAAGAACGCTATCACGGCAGATAGACACAGATGGTCTACAACTACGATATTATACCTTCCCATTCACAATCTCCCGACGACCGAGCATTGGATTTCCGGGATTTTTCTCCACTGACATGCTGCAACACAAGCAAGACCATTTACAAACAAGAAAAATTCATACATAAAAGTCATTGATTTTGTGGACAGATCAAATTGTTATGCTGTTCCATAGAAAAACTGAACCAACTGAATTTTCAATCAAGCTACCCGATTTACATCAAACCTCGTCAACAATACTTTTGCACTTCGTTATCGAAAACCAAAACAATTTTCACCGTGAAATTTTTTACTGCATCACTTTAGCATGGTCAAAAACTGAACTTATTGCATTCAAATTGTGAAAGCTGCCACTTTTTTTAAGTCAAGGCCACAAACTTCACAACCGCAAAATACAAGTTACAAAATGTGACACTAAAATTCTCAGAAATAAAAAACGCTGAAAAATCCGTACCACGCTCGATCGCTGAAAAATATATATATATAAAAAAAAAAATCATGTAGAAACAAAATCCTTACGAAAAATCAAATTCCAAATCGCCCAATTTCAGAGTTCGATATATACGAAGCATTCAGCTCAACTGATTTTTTTAACTTTAATTTAAAAAAAAAATTGCATCAAACAACAAACTGCCAAAGCAAAGAATATAACTTCTGTTAATTTTCTTTCTTTTCTTGCGCTTTCTCGGCAACCAAACAGAACTATTAGATTAAAAACAAAAATAGTACCGGAAAACATCCCAGCAACTGTCCATTCCGGGAATCGCAGGCGGAAAGCCATCCTTAGCGAAGAGGCTCCGGTACACAGGTCCCTGCGACGGCCTCCCGTCCTTGGCCTCCTTGGCCTTCTCCACTTCAACCAGGTACTTGTACTTGGTCGCCGCCATTTCTCAAATCTCAACCGGATCGCACGGAGCTTCCTCTCTCTCTCTCTCTCTGCGAATATGAGAAAATCAGAGAAAGTAGAAAATGGAAGTGAAGTTAGTAATATTTATATGGGAAAAATAATATTCAATGAATTTAGGTGGCAGTGGGTGGGTAGTTCAGTAAATTCGGTCACGGTTTTCAGAGGCTACCGCTCGCAGGCTCGCAGCCGGTGTTTTGACTTGCAGACGAAGACGAGTTCACTGAGTCACCGAGTCAGAACGCAGAGTCGCAGGGAGGACCACATAAGGCGGAGGCTTTGGGATTTTCGCTTTGGTTTTTTGAGGTGGTGGTTTGCGACTGAGTCTTTGTGCGCCGTGTGCGTGCAGAGTTGAATCAGTTGATTGCGTGTTATACCACTTGTAAAATGACTGCTGTCATCTAAGGCTCTGGTTTTGGAGGGATTTTGATCTTGATTTGTTTTAGGCCGTCCGATCATTCTGTCTCCAATAGAAAATCAAAATATATGTGCAAGAAACCAGTTAGTAGTATGGTCTAACGATAGAGAGAAAGGGGCTTTAAGTTCGATTCTTGTCAAAAATTAATTTGAACCAAATTATTGGTAATTCATTATGAGTCTTAGCGTACTCTCTCACCCTTAATGTAAAAAATATCATTTATTAAAATAAATAAATGTACAAGAGACAACGACTTAAGTAAAGGGATGTGTTATCCACACACATTTTTTTACTTCTCACGTCGGACCAGATGAATTGAAAAAGATAAAATAATAGAAATTGCCCAAAAATATGTGAGAAGTAAAAAGAGTGTAGATAGCTCTCCTCTAAATAAAGCTTGATATTCTGTATTTCCTTTGGTTTTACTCCTTTAATGAAAATATCATTTACCTCCAAAAGAAGCAAAGCTTGATATTCTTAATTTTATAGTAATTAAATTAAAAATAAAAATAAGTAAAGCTTGATATGCTTAATTTTATAGTAAGTAAATTAAAAAAAGAAATAAAGAAACAAAGCTTGATATTGTATTTAATTTAGATTTCTGAAAGTGACGGGTATCCAATTAGGATCTCAAGGGAGTTTATAAAAATTTACAGAATTAGTAAAAACTTCCAGCAACTGAATTTGAGTCCATAGTCTGCCCATTTCTTCATCTTTCCAATCATTCAACAGCTGAATTTGAGTCTTCCAACTTAACTCATCCCTCCAATCATTTAACTACTAAACACAAAAGCCATGGTTAAGATTTAACACTTACAGATGCCTTTAACGGTCAAAATTAACTCCAAAATCCGTGGGTTTATATATATCTACACCCCATTCTTAGGGAAAGAAGATGAACGATAGAAGCCATTTTGTCGTGAGAAAAAACAGGGTTTGTGGGGCGAATAGAAATATTATCTTACAAGTTTTTAGTAATATGTCTTCTTTTGTCAAACACAATTAAAAATTAAAAAAAAAAAAAGAAGAAAAAGTTAAGCTTAAATAATGGAGTGAACTTAGATGGTGGTGGTGTTTAAATAAAAACACTCAAAAGAAAAACAATTTTGACAACATTTTTTTATAACAAAAATATTTCATTCTATAGTTTAGATGAGTGTGATGTGTATATATAAGAATTAGACAACTTGAGTTTGATTCGTATTGTCACTTGTGAGTTTGATATGAGTGAGTCTGAAATATTAATTGTGAGACTCATATACTCTTTTTTTTCTTTATCTTATGATTGGTTACTTCTTTTCTCTTTGTCATTAATTATATATGTATTACACTCATGATTTTAATATATTGAACTCAAAAAGAAGAATTATACACTCAAACTTTTTGGCCAATTGTTGAAGGCCTAAAGGGAGGGAACTGAGTGTATATATAGAAGTACAGTTCTAGCCAGTTGATGTTATGCTCGTACATGTATTTTGAACATATTGTGATTATATAAGCTAAGCAGATGAGGAAATGCAACAAAGAACCTAACCGTCCTCTTTAATTGACTTCATCAGGAGCATATGTAAAGGAGTTAGCAAAATTTTTCTTTAGAAGTGTTGTCACAGCCCGTCCCGGGATTTCTTATATCGGGGACGTGAAATGACGGAATCACCCTTGACGGGTATTAAGGTATGTGTGTGTGTCACATATATGAACTCACAAGCTTACTAGGAGTTCAAATCTTACCTTAGAACCTTCGATCCATGAAGAAATGGAAGGTTCCTAGCTTGTCCGTACAATTCGAGAGGGAGAGAGAGAGAGAGAGAAAGCCGCGAGGGAGGAGAGAGAGAGGCACGGGGGAGGGAAAGAGAGAAGGAAGTGTGTGTGTGGTCCATCACAATCCTTCACCATCCATTTCTTTTTCCTAACTCCCTAACCACACAAATTATCAACCAACATTTTAATCCCACTTAAGTTATTTCCAAAGTTTATGAAAATTTAGTCTAAATAATATGTCACACACACACACACACACATACCTTAATACCCGTCAAGGGTGATTCCGTCATTTCACGTCCTCGTTATAAGAAATCCCGGGACGGGCTGTGACAAGTATTATTTGAAACACATTTGGCACATGCACCTAGCTGATCAAACAACTTATTTTTGTTGCAGTAACTTGTAATATTTTAGTTTTAGAGATTAAAAATTTGAAAAAAAAAATAATAAAGAAATATTACATTAAAAAAATGAATGACCTCCATCTAAGTTTTGCACAGGGCCCTTCAATACTCAGGGCCGGTCCTGATTACAATTGACAACATATGACTCATGAGATTGGCGATTTCGAACTACATAACTAGGGTTTTATCACTTGGATTACCAGGACTGGTCTAGAGATTTTTGAGGCCCGGGGTTATGCTAGAAAATGTGCCCTTATTTTATATAAAAAAAATATTTTTTTTCACACGTAAGACATCAATAAAATTATACTTACTTTTTGTTGAAGATTAGACTTGAATTGGAATACATGTTTAAAAATAAAAACCCACATAACTACTAGCTACTAATTAAAAATAAATTAACAACCAAACAAAAATTCGTAAAAATTGAAAAGAATAAACATGCACTTGGCATTTTGAATTTAGGACCTCTCGTTAATTTTAAACAACAAAAACCTTTCATTCTAATTAAACTTCTTGATCATTTACCCAAATTGTATATATTTATACTCTTAAGAAAAGAAATTTGTAAAAATTGAAAAGTAGATAAGCACACATGGTGTTTTGAACCCAATACCTCCTCATTAATTTCAAACAACAAAACCACAAGTTCTAGTTAAAATTCTTTGTCATTGAACCAAATTTTATAAATTTATACTCTTATAAAAACATATATAAATATACCATTCTAATAATTTTGGTGGCCCCAATTATTTTGGGCCCCGAACAGTCACCTACCAGCACTGGGCCTGGGCCAGCCCTGTGGATTACATAAGGAGGAACTTCGGTGGTTACCAATGTTTAGTTTAAGAAATAGTCAATGATCAGTTTAAGAAATAGTGATCTTACCAGTGTTCAATTTAAGAAATAGTCAGTGCTTAGTTTAAGAAATAGTGATAGTGTCAGTGTTCTATTTAATAAATAGTCAGTGTTAAGTTTTAGAAATAGTTAGTATGTAGTTTAAGAAATAGTGATAATACTCATGTTCAATTCTAGAAATAGTCAATGTTTAGTTTAAGAGATAATGATGGGTTCAATTTAAAAAATAATGATAGTTCCCTTGTTCAGTTTTAGAAATAGTCAGTATTCAGTTAAGAAATAGTGATATTAAAATTGTAATCCAAAACAATTGATTTGCTGATCTAAAGGATAAATTTGATGAGATATTGCTATGTAATTTTAATGGGAACTTTCATAAAATAAAAAAAAAGGCTTGGGCTAAGTTTATTTTAATAAAAAATCATGCTATAACTTTATTTAATTAAAAAGACTTAAATTTTAATATAAAAAAAAACCTTCAATTTTAATAAAATTGACAAACTTAAAATTTTAATGACAAAAAAACCCTTACATTATATAAAGTTATTAGATGGTTTTTGGTTAAAATAAACTTAGCCAAAGTCATTTTCATTAAAGCTCCCTTTAAATAATTGGAACACAACTAAATTTGATTAAGTTACTTTTTTAAACAACTAAAATAAATTACAATGAGGATCCTCAATGGATCTTAAAACTGTACATTTGATTAGGTTAGTTGTTGATAAGGGAAAATGATAAACTGAAATCGAATCAATGATTGATTATTATTGTGGTAACAAAATTCCATCGTCTTCAATTTTGATGAAATTGTACCTACGAAACAACATAACACCTTTAAACAAGCCCAAAGCCTCACGCACCCACGAGGTGGGTGTTTGGGGGAAGGGGGAGGTTGGTCAATGGATCTCCAATGCCTACGTTAGTTTCTCTTAAAATAGTAAGTGTTTAGAGCTTAATTGCGTAGCAAAAGCTTACCATAAATTATGGAGATGAGGTATACAAGGAGGTGGCTAGTCATAGGGTTAGGGTTTTGCCCACACACTTCTCATTGGTCAAGGTGTGTCATCCGTATGATGGATGAGGAACGAATAATCCCAAAGATATTAATTATAATATAATATCTTAGGATGATAATGTAAGTATCCTTGATTGATCGTGACAAAGATTCCTTACTTATTTATTTGAGTTGATCTTCAATAAAAAATGTATTAAAGATAGGGTTAACTAATGCATTTGACTTTTCCTTCTTTCGCGAGCAGAAAGCTTGGCAATGTCGTAATCTGCTACTTAACCCTTCAGGGGTGTTGGACTGTGTGTGAGAATTTTCAACCCAAGAGAAAAATGATCTAAGTAAGTTAGATCAATGAGACCTTTTTTCTTATATTCATTCCTAAAACGTTCCTAGTCATAGGGTTGTCGATTGGGCGTTAACAATCCGCTAAGGTTAGCATGTATTATGTTAACTCAAACAAGAGTATGACTAGTGTCAAGTCATTAAGTGTTAAACACTAAGATAAACAAATAAGTGCCCGAAAGGTTATTGAGAACACTGAACGACGATCAACAAAGAGTTTTAACATACATGTCATGTAAGAACTCATAAGTTGCAATAATGCAAAATAGTCTTTTGACCTGAGACATCATCGTTGTCTAGTAGTTAGGTTTTTGATCTTTGACTATGTTAAGGGCATTCCGTTGAGAATATCCACGGCATTGTTGGGTTAAGCTACTAGTCATTTAAACATGTGAATGTGTGATAAGCGATCTTTAACCTTCCATGGTGGAAGGAGAATACTCAGAGATTTAATTCAGGAATCTTTGGCCAAAACATATGAATGATATTTTAGAAGTACATTCCAAATTACATTCAACAGAATCATATAGAGAGGTATCACATTAGATAGTATACATGAAACAAACTATCAATTAAATAATGTGGTCAAGAGTATTGGATTAGAGAAATACCGTATTACATTGTAGTTGTAACTAGATAGGTTCTCCAACCATTTCTACTCAACTTGGCTCCTATTGTAGTCATCTGCATCGGTCCACACTAATTAAGGTGTATCAATTCCAATGGTTGTGAAAGCTTAAAGCTATTCGTACTTGACCTCTACGGAAAAGCCTCCTTGTCTTGTTTTAGTGCAAAACATCTTGCACAAACTTCACCACTTCCTTTTAGTTTTGGTAGCCTATATACCATTTTCTTTCTCTCTAAGAAATTATAGACTTTGGAAGTTTAGGTGTTTCATTATCCTATGCCATTTCCAAACATTTTCTTCTATCACATCTTAATTTTCTAGACATTAGATTCATGTCTTCCATGAGTAAAGGAAAACATTTATTCCTTGTCATCTGCAAAGTTTTGCACACGATGCTCAAGTTGCCTATCCTCAAAGATTGCCACTATATCATTTTCAAACAGCAAGAAATAACCAAGAGATGAAATTTGTATTTAGGGTTTAATTCTTTGTTGCTTCTTATTCTTTTCTCTCAAATGATATATATTTATACACACCACATGTCCTGCAGTACAATTAAAGGAATGAATCCTAACCAACTAGGAAATACAATAAATCCATAATTACATTCCTAATAAAATAGGGACTCACATGCCAATACTCTCCCTCAAGTTGTTATCAAGTAAGTCCTGAAATCTTCCAGTAGAAATTGCATGAGTTACGATGTCAGTCAATTATTCTTTCGTAATGACAAACAGAATGTCAATGAGCTTAACATCCAGCTTTTCTTTTATGAAGTGCATATCTACCTCAACGTGCTTGGTTATATCATGTTGTACTGGATTATTAGCTATCTTCTGCGTTGCCTGATTATCACAATATAACACTACAGATCCTTTCAGTTTGAATCTTATCTCAGTAACTAGGATCTGAAGCCATAAAAGCTCACAAATACTATGTGGCATTCCTCTATACTCTACCTCTGCTAAAGATCTTGCCACAACATTCTACTTCTTACTTCTCTAGGCCACAAGATTACCAACCACAAACATGAAATAACCTGACGTGGACCGTCTGTCAGTAATATTCCAAGCCTAATTTGCATCAATATATCCCTTTACCTCCATATGTCCATCCTTTTTGTACATTAATCCTTTTCCAGGAGATCTTTTTAAGTAGCTCAAAATGCGCATTACGGCTGCCATGTGATCCTCAATTGTTGCATGCATAAACATACTTACCACACTTACAACATAAGCAATATTGGGTCATGTAAGTGATAAATAAATCAATCTTCCAACTAACCTTTGATACCTTTCTTTGTTCGTCGGGACTTGATTGTGGTAATTTGCATGATCGGAATATCCACGGGTTTACATGCTAGCATACCATACTTTGGTTGCAATAAGTATATGCCTTCTTGAGACCTAGCAACTTCGATTCCAGGAAGTATTTGAGTCCTCCTAGATCTTTCATCTTGAACTCGGAGGACAAGTACCCCTGTAACTGTTCAATCTCATTTGTATCATCACCTGTAACAATCATATCATCCATATATATAATGAGCAAAGTCACCTTACCATTCTTACGCTTGATGAATAAGGTATGATCTGAATTTCCTTGTCAATATCCATACTTTTTCATGGCTTGAGAAAATCACCCAAACCATGCTCTTAGTGACTGTTTCAAACCATATAATGCCTTCTAAAGTTTGCATACTTTCCCATTGGAGTTTTCAATGTTGTAGCCTGGTGGAAAATCTATGTATACCTTTTCCTCTACATCCCTGTGTAAAAAGACACTTTTTACATCAAACTGTCTTAGAGGCCAAACAAGATTAGCAGCAAGAGATAACAAAACTCTAATGGTATTCATTTTTTGCAACTAGAGCAAAAGTTTCCTGATAGTCAACACCAAAGGTATAAGTATATCCTTTGGCTACTAATCTTACCTTGTATTTGTCGATCGCTCCATCCGCCTTATATTTGATGGTAAACACCCATTTGCACCCCACTAATTTCTTACCGTTGGAAAGTGTAACCACTCTCCATGTCTTATTTTTCTGTAATGTCTCTATCTCAATTTGCATCACCTCTATCCACTTTGGATCTCTCAAGGCTTCTTCTACCCTGGTAGGAATTTTAATATTTTCCATTTGTTGAACAAGTGCACAGTTGATAGCGATTTTACCACTTGTAAAACAAAGGGTTAAACCATAGAAAATTCTTGCAAGAGAACAAGTGTTTGTAGTATAGAATGGCTCAAGCAAGGTCGATCTCCTCAGGGACTGATATAAACAATTTACGAGTTTTTGTGTATTTAACTTAATTAACTTTAAGAATTACACTAATTTAACGGAACTAAATATTACTGGATGTGACTTAAACAAATATCTAAAATGGGAATTGGTTGATAGGAATAATGATTCAATTTAAACAAAACAAGCAAATAAGGAAATTTTAGATAAAATAAATGATTGAAGAAAAATAGATTGACAATATGCTAGAGTTCAACCTTTACCAACAACACTCCTACGTAGCTATTCCAATTGCTTAAATAATTGAAAACACACATGCTTTGAAGGTTGGATTTTCCTTGTGTATGTTTTACTTGTGACATTCAAGCTAAAACGCATACCACTACATGCAACTTATCCATGACATTTGGATTAAATATAAACATGAGTGATTCATTAATCTTGGTGAAAATCCTTTTGTTAAACCATATAATCCCTAAGAGCATGATATTTACCTTAGGAGAGTACAATTCTCAATCACAAGAAGCACAACCAATTTTAACGTGACATTCGTTCAAAATTGCATCCGATAACTTTTCTAAGCATCATAATGGTAATCAATCATCAAGACACATAGATAGTTTAATTCAGTGATTAAAAATATCAAAGCAAGCATGTAACAACACTTAAGCAATTGAAAAATAAAACTACGTATTCATGTTGCGGCTCATGGCCTCACTCTAGCATAATAAATTAGTTACACATAATTATGTTCATACATAAGAAATTATCCATAAAGAAAAATAAAGAAAGAAGACACCCGTTTTAACAAGACGAGCTCTCCGTTGCTCCTGACTTCCTTTCTTCTGCCTGCTGCTGCTCGCCAGTCCGAGTCCTCCTTCCCCTGCTCCTGTTTTTCTGCACCTCTGCCTCTGCGCCTCTGCTTCTGCCGTGCCTCTGCTCTTCCTAGTTCTCTGCACCTTCCAATTTTGCGCACCTCTGCCTCCCCTTATCCCGCGTCAGTCTCTCTCCCCCTATTTCTTTTCCTTCTGCCATTTTTTTCTATTCCTTTTCTTCTTTTCTAGTCCATGTCCACTGCTTCTTATTCTTTTATTTTCTTTTCAGTCCTGCTCACTCCACTTCCTTCCCACTCTTCTCTGTTTTTTATTTGTTTATTTTTTTTTCTTTTCTTTCCACACCTCTTTGTCTGCCAGTCTGTCTTTTTTATTTGTTTCTTTTTCTTTTCCTCACTGCCTCAATGCTCTCCCCACTCTGTCAGAATTCTTCCATGCTGTTTTTCCACTTTGTTTCCTACCATCCTCTCTGCTCCTTTGTCCGTGTCTTCACTTTTCTTCCTTTTAATTGAAATTGATCCTAAAACACATTTAACTGCACAATAACACAAGGTAAGGTAAAATGCCACAATTTTAACACAAAAACATCACAAAGACTTTAGAAATAGATGATATAAATGTATGAAATATATGAGTGATCAACAGTATTTTGGCGAAAGTCGATGAGTGGAGACATAGTTAGCAGTTGAATATCGCACATTCCTTTCTGGGGAGTACTTGTTTGGTGGTTTTTTGTGATTTTGTCCAAGAGGTAACACATAAACTGATTTAGTAGGTTTTGAGTGAGTTACCTCGGGAAGGATATTCGTATGACTAATGTGTACTTGAGAAAGTTGAAGGGACCGTTGTTATCATTGTAAGGCACACTAAGTCTGGTCTTATCCCTTGCAGCATGTCCATGTAGGCAAACACCAAACAAAATTTCCTTTTATAGCCCGACAACAGCTAGCCCATTTGCTGCCATTTCGGCCTGGTCATCTAGCCAATTTGGGCTTTCATTGTACTCGGTGCTGTCACATTTTTCTACCGCCTCACGCCCATTTGGGCTTTCTATTCCCAAGTTGTTATCATGCCCATTTGGGCCACCTGCAGCTTGATAGTCATCACGCTCAGTTGGGCCACTTGCAGCTCTATCATAGTCTGAGTTATTAGGAATAGCGAGGCTAGTTGGGTCGACATCCATCTACCCATAATCTTCATCTTCAGTTGTCTCCCCTTGAAGAGTATGGCTGGAGGGGAAAAAAATTCGTCTTCTGAGAAGGTCACGTCCATAATGACGTATACATGTTGAGTAGGGGGATGATAACATATATACCCCTTTTGTTGAGGGCTAAAGCCAATGAAAACACATCGTACTGCACATGGATTAAGCTTGCTCCGTTGATTTTTATGAAGATGGAGGTAAGCCACACACCCAAAAACTGGGGGTTTGAGATGAAGGGTGGAAGGGAAAGAGACATGAGTAGCAAGCACATCCAAAGGGGTTTGAAAAGAGAGAACTCGCGATGGCATTCGAATCATGAGATAAACAACTTCGGTCATTGCATCGGCCCAATATGTTTTGGGTGCATATGCACCAATTAGAAGTGCACATGTAATCTCAATTAAATGTCTATTTTTTCGTTCAGTTACTCCATTTTGTTGTGGGGTTTGAGGACACATAGTCTCATGGAGAATACCTTTGTCTTTGAAGAATTGGGACATGTCCTGATTGAGATATTCGCCATCATTTTTAAAGCGAAGAACCCTAACAAGAAACGAATATTGTGTGTAGACCATGTGATAAAATGTTTTGAAGATTTTGCCCATATCACTCTTATTTTTAATGAGATACGACTAAGTCATTCTAGTGCAATTGTCAACAAATGTGACAAACCAACGAATTCCATACCGAGAAGTAACCGGAGATGGTCCACACACATCCGAATGAATTAACTCAAAAGGAACTGTTCTTTTAATAAAACTTAGGGAATACAAAGCACGTTCACTTTTAGATAATGCACATACATTAAACTTAAGGCAGGAATCTAAAATATTACCAAATAATGATGGAAGTAATTTCCGCAAATATCGAAGGCATGACCAAGACGACGATGCCACAACTGAATAGTCTTCAACTTTTTACTATCCTGACTTTGAACTTGATGAGCACGCCCTTGTGCAACATCGTTAACATAATACAACCTCTCCTCTTAGTACCACGCCCAATGATCGCCTAAGTTTGGATATCTTGAAGTAAACAAAATAAAGAAAACATTAGCACAACGCAGTCTAATTGTTCAGTGACTTGTCCCACATATAATAAATTACTAGATAGTGTGGGAATAAGTAGACAATTGTGTAGGAAGAGAGTCAGAGTAAGTGCAATTGATTCGGCTCTTGTAACTGGAGCAACTCCTCCATTGGCAATAACTATACTATTTCGTGGAGGCGATGTTATGGAATTAAAGAAAGTATGATCATAAGTCATTTGATCTGTACCTCCGAAGTTAATAATCCAACATGTATCATGATCAATGGACGCAATTAGGGAAATGCATGTGTTACTTGGATCTTCAGACACCCCGTTCAAAGTAATCATATTTAGGAGAGAGAGTTGTGGGCCCAGTTCATCTGGGTCGGCTTCCTGTTTTTTCCCGCCGGTAGGCAGGTTGGGCCCAAGTCGCTGGCAGCATGATTTGAGTTGGCAGACTCGATTTCTATTCCTTTTTCCTGTGGGTTTTGGGCTTTCTTGGCAGGCCCACTTCTAGGTGTATTATTCATCAAAGCTGTTGCTACATCCTTCCCATGTGGACACTGGATTCCTGATGTTGGTACCATGGCTGGAATAACAACCCTGTTCGCCATAGGTTGTGGCTTTGTCTTGGCAGTCGGTGATCGTTTTTTGGTCAGTGATTTTGGCAAGAAGTCGAAGAACTCTCGGCATTCTGCAGTCGACTGGGCAGCCAGCAAGAAAAAAAAAAATTTCACGCTGGCAATAACTGAGATTAAAGTTGAGACAAAGATAGGCCAAAACCTGCTCTGGTACTAAGATGAAATTTGTATTTAGGGTTTAATTCTTTGTTGCTTGTTATTCTTCTCTCTCGGAGGATATATATTTATACACACCACATATCATGCGGACAATTAAAGGAATGAATCCTAACCAACTAGGAAATACAATAAATCCATAATTACATTCCTAATCAAATATGGACTCACACCCCAACACCATGTTGGATCATTTGACCCACACTCAGCAAGTTTTCATCTCAACTAAGGGCCAACATTACCTCCTTAATGTGTCTTGTTCCATTTTTAGCATCAATCACTAAAACTAAAGTACCTTTCCATGTGGCTTGAACAATTTAACATTACCCATGTTGATCCTAGTATTCATAGTCTTGTCCACATTTACAAGTAATGATTCATGTGAAGTCATGTGGTTATTGCAACCACTATCAATGAACCAAACATGTTCATTTCTGACCGTAGTTGCAGAATTGCATGCAAAGAACATTGAACTGTCCTCCTCAACTCTCTTGGCATAATAAGCATGTTGAATGATTTTACTCATGCAATCCTTAGCAATGTGACCAAATTTGCCACACTTGTAGCACTTTGGTGTTCTCTTGAACTATCATTCGCCATATTAAAGATTTCTGCAAGTTTTACAACCTTCTTTTGAATTGTCCATATTGCCATTACACTTCACTACTGCACCAAATTTCTCTCATGGTTTACAAACCCTTTTTCTTTTTATTCTTCCAAAACTTCATATTCTTGGAATTACTAGTACGTGAGTTATTTCTAGGCTACATACTAAGATTATTGAATGCTCTCTCGGTGACATCTCTACCCTCAATATGTCTAATCAGTCTTTGTTCAAATCCCTTAAGCGTAGCAACTACCTCAGTGGGATCAAAATCACTAATTTTCTTGGTTCCCTCAATTACAGATACAGTGTTATCATATGATGGGGTAAACTATCTGATTAATCAATCCAAAAATCTAGTCAAGTAATCAGACAATACATCACCATTTATCATTCTAGCATATAACGAATGCCTTGAAGTTTTACTGTCATAACTTGTAAACCACCCTTGTACTCCTGATTCAAGGTATCCCAAGTTGCTTTGACTATCTCTTGATTTGCAATCTGAAGGAAGATCTCGTCAGCATTTGCCCCTTAGATCAACCCCAAGGCACTTGCATCATGAGCAATTAGATCCTGAGCAACGACTTGTTGCTTCTAAATCGGATGGAAGTTCAGAACCTTCATCCACGAATTTCCAAAGGTTAGGATACTTGAAATCTCTTCATTCTGATACACCAGAAATCGGAGTTAACTCCAGTGAAGATTGGAGCTTGAAGCTCACCTCAAGATCTAGCCATCTCGTTCTTTGATTCGACTGAGTTCTTCATTGTAAATCCAGAAAATTTCTTTACAGTTCTCATCCCTTGATTCAAAATCAAACCAAGCTCTAATACCAAGTTAGTATTTGTAGTTCTTTTAATCTATGGTTTGGATTCTACATTGAACGAATCTAATGGAAAAAAAGATGACACTGGCAGAGAACAATGGAGGATGTTGCTCCTTCATTAATTGTTGGATTCAATTACAACATTCACACTGAATTGATGTGTGTGAGCAAAAAGACAAAAGATGATCGTGATACGACTGCACATGTTTCACTTATTCTACATACACAACTGATATGACAGCTGGCAGACTACAAAGTCATTAAGATATTCTAATCCTAACTGTATATTGCAACTGGAACTAAACTTCAAAACAAACAGAAATGAAGAACAAGTCTGCAGGAATTGAAGTTTGTTGATCTGCAACAAGTTCACACCTCAACATTAGCTAGGCATCCCCATTATTTGGGTGGAAGTCGACAAAGCGGGCACGTTGCATTCCTTCTAAGCCACTCATCTATGCAATTAGCGTGAAAATAATGGTTGCATTGTGGTATAGTCCTCAGGGTTTCCTTTGGCTGGTACTCACCCAAACATATAGCGCAAGTATTGTCATCAATGAGTTGCTTTGGAAATTCCAACCTCTCACCAAGTTGAATCTTGGGATACAATTCGATGGTTGGACGATCAAGACCAAATAACTCGACAGAAGGTTGTTGATAGGTGATGATCGATAATTCCATATTGGGTTGGCGATGCTCACCACGAGCCCTTTTTTTGTCAAAAATATAAACTGCAAGTGCCCCAATGCTCAATATCCCTAAAATTACTGCGGCCATCGCTATGTAATACCTTACAACTGTTGAGAGAGCTGGGATTAAATTGCAATTAACATTCAATTGCATTCCATTAGAAAACATTTTGGTAATACATGTATATTGTTACGCACAAATATTTTCTTGTTAAACAATACAGCATAACATATATTTTTGGTTACATTAAAGTTAAGAGTGTACCTACCTAACTCAAGTGACAATACGACATAATGAGATACAGTACTACAGTTTGTAACATGCGTTTGTAGAATTTTAGTAGCTTATCTCTACTAAAGGTGATAGTATTTGTTTATGTTGTCAAATTATGTATCGGTTAAGTTGTTGATTATGTATTCACTAACTCTATTTAGACATATGTACAAATTGATACCAATGCTAATTAACACCTTATAGATAATGCAGGTACATCGTACAATTATATGTGAAACTCAATTGTAATAAACAGTGTTACTAAAAATATCAGTTTTATATGTCTACGTAGCGTGTTATAAACATACCGGGTTCCAATGGACCAAAGCACCTAGGGCTGGAAATGCTGCCATTATTGGCCCCACAAGCAAGACCCCTTGCTTCACAATAACGACAATCAGGCATAGACCATGTCAACTGAGCTCCTAGGTCAAGATCTAGCCAATCAAATAAGCTTGGAACCAAAGTTGTCGACATTGGAACACAATAACGACGGTACGGTTCGTGATCAGGTGGCGATAAGAAGCTCGTCGGCACAACAATGACCTTGTATGTCTCACTGCTAAGGCAAGAGATCAAGGGCGCAGACCAAATTTTATAATAGAACGAGCAGTTTAGGAATGTGTAGTTTAGAGGGCTGTTCGTGTAATGGAAGGGTGAATTTACAAGATCGAGGTCGTTGTTGAGAAGCCGTTTAGGGAGGCAGTTATCCCCATCGTTGATCGTTACAACTTGGAACAAGTAGTCGATGTTTTGGACAATGAATTCCCTAGAAGATTGCAGAGTGATGATGGTTTGACTGTTGCTGTTGCATGAGAGAGAAAACCCTGGCCACCCACAATTTTTTGAGGCTTGTTGGTAACCTATCCAGCTGAAAGGGAAACGAACCACCGGGCCCTCGTAGGAGCATTTCGATTGACCGCAGGTGGCAGCGCTTTGAGGATGGAAGGAGAGGAATAAGAATAAGAAGAATGTGAAGATTTCAATGGTAGCCATGTAAATGAACACTACCATTACGAATTTATGTTGTAATTTAATGACCTGCATATGAGTGTGCCAATTAACCCAACAGAACAAACCAAATGAGTTAGACTCCACGTTATTATTTAGAAGCATATAGCAAAGATAGTAACGCAGAATAATCATGTTTCTGTCTCATAGTTGTTTTATACAATTTAGGTGATGACATTAATACCCTGACTGAATAATGGAAATTAAAAACGATCATAATAAAAAACAAGATAGAAATTTTCTTGGAGGCACACATGTATATACGTGCAGACAAATTATTTTATAATCTGATAGCGTTCGATTTTATTAGATATTGAGAGTTAAGCTGAACTAGGGAGTACTCATGATGAGCAAGTCGAAGCAAAAAGTACATTTCTGCATGAATCAGCCGCTGGTATCTTGGATAAGCCAAGATGGAAAATGGAGAAAAAGAGGTAATGACCAAGTTTAATTTTAATATTTGGGTAATGACCGACCAAATACATTATATATCTCTTTGAGTCTTTGTCTTGACACCGTTGTAATCACCGTATGCATGACAACTATATATTGATAGAGATTACATTGTAAGGCTAGGATATTGCCACTTGTATGAAGATTAGAAAGTTAGTTAAGTTGTTAGTTTGTTAAGGAGGCTGAGATGTGTATAAATACTGAGATATGTACTTGCTTAACAATTAAGGAAATATACACAGAAGATTACAGTTTTTCTACTTCTCTCTCTAAAAACTCTCGACTCTCTCTCTCTCTTTATTTCTGTTTTTGTTGGTTAACATGGTATCGATCGCCATGAAAGCTCACGCTTGACCTTCGATCCGAGTATTCCGCGGCTCTGATTCTTCGTCTTCATTGATCTTCTTGTTTCTTGCTCGTGGTTCTTGATCGAATTCACTCCATCTGCTCTGCAATCTAGGGTTTCTCTTCATCCCTAGGGTTCTGCAACTGTGACACTGGCTGCGATTTTGTTTTCTTCAATTCGTGCACTCCAGGTGTTTGGTGCTTGTTCTCAGAGACATTTACGCCAAATTCCGAAGTCGTCAACTCACAATACCGTAAAAATGGTAACTACCTCTCAATTACAGCTTCTTCAATCATCGATAACTGCATTGGTGTCATCGATTTCTACATATGTGAATGTTAAATAGATGATTCGAACTATCTAAATTGGCATTTCCAAATGAAATTACTGCTTGAAAGTAATGGAATTCTAGGGTTTGTTGATGGATCTCATCCTTGTCCTGCTTGATTTACCTCTCATTTTGGAGAATCTGATGTTAATTCGTCTAATTCATCTTCTTCCTCTGATAGTGATGAGTATTTGGTTTGGATGATGCATGATAAAGCCCTAATGCAATTACTCACTGCATCTTTGAGTCCTGTAACCATGTCATGTTCGATTGCAAGTACCAGTTCTAGGGATCTCTGGATTCGATTACAAGAGCAGTTTCTAACTCTCTCGAAAACTAGCATTTTTCAAATGAAATCGAATCTGCAAACAATTAAAAAGGGCTCTGATTCCATTACTCAGTACTTACAGAAGATAAAGGAAGCTAGAGATTATCTTTATGATGTTGGGGTTTATTTTCTTGATAAGGATATTGTTATACTTACATTAAATGGTTTACCAGCATAGTACAATACATTTCAGACTGTGATAATGGGGCGTGAAAATGTCATTTCTTTGAAGGAATTTCGGACACAATTACTTGCTAAAGAAGATATTCTCGAGTCCACTATCAATGCACCATTTATGACAACCATGATTGCTAATACTCCAACTTAGAGAGGGCCTCATCAAACCAGTTTTTTATCTGGTGGATTCAAGCAGTTCAATGCTAATAAGAACAAGGGCAAGGGCAAGTTCAATCAATGCACAAGAAGCTTTTCACCCCGACAGTATATAACTACTTAAACACATGTCATTCAAAGTCCAAGTCCTGGCATACTTGATCAATTTCCAAATACACAGCAACCTATTCCCTCTACTCGACCTGAGAAGCCAAGGTGTCAAATTTGTGGGCGATTCAATCATAATACATGGTTCTGTTTTTATAATGAGAATGGTCACAATTATATTGGTGCTGGAGATCATTCTACTTATTCTCTTATCCCTTCATCTCCACAGTAAGGGTATCAATACTCTCAAGTTGATGCATATGCATAACAAAGGGTTCACTCACAGGTTCTTAGACATCAGTCTCAATCACAGGCTTTACTGCATGCTTACCATACTATGGTCTCACAATCAAACCTTCACAGGCTTCTACATCTAACCCACAAGTGTGGATCACTGATTCAGGTGCAGCAAATCATATGATTGCTAATCTCTCCAATTTATCTCTGGCATCTCCTTATCCCACTAATTAAGTCATCCAAACTGCAAATGGTGAAGGTTTGCATGTATCTCACATTGGTATCATTGTCCTTAAACCTTCTATATATCCTATCAAATTGAACTATGTGTTATATGTTCCTAAATTAACACAAAATCTTCTCTCAATACATAGGAGATGTTTAAACAATAATTGTTGGCTTATCTTTGATGCCTTTTGTTTTGATTCAGCACAAGGTCACAGGAAGGATCCTATACAAAGGGTTGTACAATAATGGACTCTATCCAATCTCTTCCCAGCCACTGTGTGTCCTGTAGCTTCTCAAAGTACCGTATCTAATAAAGCTCTCATTGGTCAGCTTGTTAACTTTACTATTGGGCATAATAGATTAGGACATCCATCTAATTATGTTGTGTCTCTAATGTTGCATAAATCTAATGTTGTTTTTTTCCCAAAGAATCTAGTCCTAAAATGTGGCAAAGCTGTTCAGAGGGCAAATTCTGCAAGCTGACTTTTTCTTCCAGTGTTAATAAATCTATAATTCCCTTTGAAGTGGTGCACCGTGATCTTTGGGGTCCTGCACCTTGTAAATATGTGGATGGATATAGGTACTATGTTGTCTTCATTGATGAATGTACCAGGTATTCTTGGATTTTTCCCAATGATTAATAAATTTGATCTTTGTGCCACTTTTGTTGGTTTTCATTGTTATGTTCTCACACAATTCTCTGCAAATATAAAAGTTTTGCAAAGTTATGGTGGTGGTGAATATATTAGCAAAACTCTTCAATCATTTCTTTTACAG
>VIEB01000188.1:312193-339543 GCA_006547085.1 Malus baccata
GTTACTCACGGATGATGGTGAGCCCCACTCTAATCCTACATTGTATAGAAGTGTGGTGGGAGCATTCCAATACCTCACATTTACCATGCTCGATATTTCTTTTTCTGTGCCTCAAGTTTGCCAATTCATGCAGAATCCAATGGTTTCCCATTTCATTGCTGTCAAAAGGATTTTGAGGTATTTGAAAGGTACGATGGATTTTAGCCAGCAACCTAAGTGGCCTCCTAGGCGCTGGGTGGTCACCATCCGAGGCGTTTTCTTACAAATCGGCCAGACAAATCGCGTGGGCTCTAGGCAGTTAGGCGGAGCTGGACCCATTTTTTTTTTTTGGAAATTAAAAAATAAAAAAAAATCCTTTCTTTATTCTAACTTTCTAACTTCTAACTTCCCCTGCCCTGTAGCTACCCTAATTTCAGAAACCAAGTCTCGTTGTCAGCCACTTCATCTTTTCTTCCTCAACTACAGTGCACTCACCAGCATCGACTTCAAGAGGTTTTCTGGGCCATCATCGTCGATCGTCTCTCCCAGTTTCCACAGTCTCCACTCTTGCCAGCGTTGAAGGCTCTACAACTTTTGTCGTCTCGAACTCTCATCGTATCTACAACTCTAACTCTCACATTTGCATTGAAACTCCCATCTGCATTTGCATCTGAATATAGCCATGATTGCTTTGCTAGAGGTTTCTGGAAAAAGAACGAGAGAGAGAAAAAAAGAGCCATGGTTGCTTTGCTAAAGGTTTCTGGAAAAAGAAAGAGGGAGAGAGAGAGAGATTTCTGGGATTTTGTGTGGTTCATGGGCTGATAAGAAATTAAAGTGGGAAGAGAGTTGTGGGAAGAGAGATGTGGTTGTTTATTTGCCACGTTTATGTCTTCTCTTCTTTTTTTTTTGTCATTTTTTTGTCTTTATCATCAGGAATAAGAAATTTATTTTTATATAAAGAAACAAGGTTGTTTATTAAATGAGAAGCAAAGCCCAATCTTAATCAAGAAAAAAGCAAAGCCCAATAATAATTAAAATATGTGGGCAGAGTAAATGTTATAAAACTAACATAAAAAGCCCTAAAATTTTACAAATAATATATATATATATATAATATACATAAATCTGTCTAGGCCGCCTAGGTATCCGCCTAAGCGCTAGACCCCTGTCCGCCGTCCAACTAGTGCCTAGCATTTTTTAGAACCTTGATTTTGGCATCTCTTACTCTAAGGGAGATTTGACATTACATACTTTTAGTGATGCTGATTGGGCAAGTGATCCCAATGATCGACGATCTACAACATGCTTAGCTGTGTTCTTAGGAAATAATCCTATCTCATGGTCATCTAAGAAGCAACAAACAGTTTCACGTTCATCAACTGAGGCCGAGTATCATGCTTTATCTTCCACGGCAGTTGAACTGGATTAGATTCAATAGATTCTCACTTTCATGCATGTTCCAATATCTGTAACTCCTATGCTGTTTTGTGATAATCTTTCTGCTATAACCTTGTTCTTCAACCCAGTACAACATCAACGGACAAAACACATTGAAATAGATGTACACTTTGTTTGGGAGAGAGTAGCGAAAGACAAGCTTCTGGTGCAGTTTATCTCATCCAAGGAGCAATTTGCTAACATATTAACCAAAGGTCTCAGTGCTCCATTATTTCGCATTCATTGTACCAATCTCATGTTAGGATCATTCAAACATGAGATTGCGGGGGGATGATAGAGATTACATTGTAAGGCTAGGATATTGCCATTTGTATGAAGATTAGAAAGTTAGTTAAGTTGTTAGTTTGTTAAGGAGGCTGAGATGTGTATAAATAATGAGATATGTACTTACTTAACAACTAAGGAAATATACACATAAGATTATTGTTTTTCTACTTCTCTCTCTAAAATTTCTCAACTCTCTTTCTCTATTTCTGTTTCTGTTGGTTAACATATATGACTAAGCTCTAGACAAGTTAGTTTTTATTAATTACTATCTTTAATTCATTTGACAAACCATGTTACTTCACAACCAAGGTTTTAAATATCGATATTATCGGCGATATTTCGCCGATAATATCGTTTTTTTTAGGACGATATTTTCATACTCATCCACATCATTATCGTCAATATATCGACATTTTGTCAATATTATCGCGATAATATCGAAAAACGATATTATTAGCATTTTAATGCATTATTTGGGCAATATATCTCGATATTATCGATAATATCGATAATATCGCGAGATAAAACCCAAAAATACTTAAAAATGCTGAGAAGTCTCAACACATACTACACTTGATCATAGCCCAAAGGCCGAGCAAGACATGCTTTTCTCAGCTTGGGATTGTGGCTTTTATAGGCCTTCTTGCTTGCTCACTGCCATCGCGTGGGCGATGTGGGACTCTAGCAATAACAGAAACCAAAACGTTTTGCCGCAAGGGTTGGTACATGTTCCTCATTTGGCATCCTGATCATTATTTGGTGGGGATGAAATTCCATCTTTATCTCCTTTTTGGCATCTTGGATATTCTTGACCAGCTACTCTGTGCATGCCTGAATTGCATGGAAGGTAACCTTCTGATCTCTATGCATGGTTTAGATCTCAAGCCAATTAACACATAGGCTTGAAGTTTGAATTGGAACTCAGTCTCTTTGCACGCACGGTCACATAACACAATCCTCACCCATTCAACCTTTGCAGTATTATCCCAGTAAAAACTAATCACTTGAACTTATCCGTGAACTTGTGAGTCCAACTAGGTAAGAGCCAGATCTAAGTTGGGGCATTCTATCCTATATTTGTGGACAACCATCAAATGCTAAAGATTAAACAAATATAATATGTTCTACTGCTTAGCAAAAAAAGCTACAAACCCTTTGCTTATCAACAAAAAAAGACAAGTCCTTGCACTAGATATACTTTCAAATTACGTTGAGTAGCAACCTGATATATGTATTCGGACGAATTATAAAACAATTGACACACTCCTGGCTTCCAAAATTCAATTCTTTTACTTTATATAAACTTGAAAAAACATAATCGGCATCCAAATTAAAGTTTAGTCTTATTCAACATATTGATTTTCAATCGTTAATTGATATACTATAATTTGGAACTTCAACGCCTACACGCATGCTTATGCGTAAGAAATTTAAAGTGTCAAATTCGGCACATTATTCTTCATCATTTTATTTACTTCCTTTTTGTTTTTTAATATCCTAAATAAAACCTCCCAATATTGTACTAATTCATTATATATAAATGATTATGGCGTGTTTAAACTTCTTTCATTAATTACTACATATTTTCTACACTCACAATGTTTGCCAGCTCGCTATATAATCAACTTAAATCAGTTAAATCCATCATGCAATGCATTTCCTTCCAATTTTTTGTGATAAACTAATAGATAATTGACTAAATAAACATGCTGCAAAGTTTCAGTAAAAATTTCCAAGTTTTTCTTACAATTTTCGTGGTTTCCATATTATTTTTATCGATATCGATAATATCCCAATATTTCCATCGATATTTCCGTTTACCGATATTTCCGATATTACCGATATTACCGATATTTAATACCTTGTTCACAACATATATGTATGTTAGCACAATGGTGATGCTAGGTAAATTATATTTTGTAGACCGCATATAAATTAACTTTACTTAAGGTCCACAATAAAAGTAGATTTTACATTTATTAAAGAGATAGTTTAGATGTGGTTTATAAATTGTGGTCCTTAACATTTTTCTAGCAATAATGTAAAGAACAATACATGTGTCATTTGTCCATCTCATGAGTTCACTTTCTTGACACAATTTTGGTTATATATATTTTGACTGTGCAAATATTGTACTCAAAATTGGTTATTTTCTTAATTCTTTGTACCCAAAAGAAAAATCAAACTAGCGACGGTATAATCTTTGATATATGTATAATAAATAGACAGTTCTGTATAAGTATGCAAAGATGACTAAATGATCTCTAATTTGATTGTGTATTAAAAAAATGTTGTAAAGATGGATTAATAAAAGAAAGTTATAAACCAAAAACCAAAGTTCATTTCAAGGTTTTTTTTTTTTTTTTCATTCATTCTCCTCTTTTTCTTTTTAAATACAAGTGAAATTACAACTTTAACTTACACTAGAGGAGAGCAAAAAGTTTGAACTCAAAACACAATGTGTTGAAGAGGAAACCCTAACCAAAGCGGACAAAATTCACCACTTGTTTTCTATCGTTGTTAATTCTCTATAATTTCTCCTCTCTCTTTTTCACCATATAATTTTCCCATTTCTGATCAAGCACAAAAACTATAAAAATTAAAAGCCAAAAATAAATTGGTTATCAAATAAACCTTTTAACTTTACGTAGTATACCGATCGATACATGGTCTCTGAAAACACAAAATACTTGTGGTACTATTATCTCTCCTGTGGATTTCGACAAAGCGGGCACGTTGCGTTCAACTTAAGCCATTCATCTATACAATTAGCATGGAAATAGTGTTCGCAATCAGGTATGGTCCTTAATGTTTCCATGGACTGGTACTCACACAAGCATATTGGGCAAGTGTTGTCATTAGGCTTGGGCAATTCCAATTTCTCACCAAGTTGAGTCTTGGGATATGATTCGATGGTCGGACCGTCAAGGCCGATTGTGATTGCGCGAGGTTGCCGATTGGTTACGGTAGATAATTCTACGATGGGCTGGTTCCGACCACTGACCTCCGTCATTCTGCCACAACAATGAAGTCCAAGCCAAATGCTTAACAAAAGCTCAGGAATTCCCACACCCATCCTTATGCCGTTCTTTCTAGATTTTGAGGGATCTGAAGAGACTCCAACTGCAACATATATTGAATTGCATTGGATTAGTTTTACTATCATCTAAATATCACGTATATGTTTATGTTGCTGGACTGTGAATGTAATGGAACATTTAGGCCAGAATCAATGTTATTAATAATCCAAATTCACTGATAAACGTATACAGAAACAATTATGCCAGAAAAATGTCCTATATGCATCATACCAAAGCATCGGATTTGCAAACGTTTTCCTTTCTTTAACTCGCAAACCTGACCTCGTTCTTCACAAGAACGACAATCAGGAACCTTCCATGTCAACTCGATGTCATGGTTATCCCAATCGAATAAACTCGGAGCCAAAGTTGTCGAAATCACAGAGCAAAGGGGCAATGGAATTGGATAGGGTGGCAATAGCCAACTTGTATGCAAAGCAATGACCTTGAAGTACTCAGTGCTGAGGCAAGATATGATGCGTGAAGGCATGCTGCCTACTTCAGAGGAGGAACAGTTGAAGAACGTGTAGTTCACCAGGCTGCTGAAAGTACGGTGGAGGAAGGGTGAATTTTCCACAAGATTAGTTTCATGGTGGAGAAACCGTTTAGGGAGACAGTTATCGGGGTCGCTGATCGATACCACTTGTATCATGTAGTTGATGGTTTGGACAGTGAAGTCACCAAAAGATGGAAGAGTGAGAGTGGTTTGACTTCTGTTGTTACATGAGAGATCATACCCTGGATACCCACAATTAGTTTTGGCTTGGTGGTTTGTTAGCTGGAAAGGGAAACGAACCAACGGGCCACCGTCAGAGCAGGTTGAGCCACCGCATGTGGTGCTAGCGCTATGAGGATGGAAGAGGAAGAACAGGAAATAGATCAAGAAGTTACAGATTTCTAAGGTAGCCATGTGATGATTGAGCCATAGGATAGACGGGAAAACTATATCAATATTTTGGTCGTATGCGTAATGGCCATTGACCGACCTATGACTGACATAATATAAAGCCAATCGATAAGGCCAAATAATTAATTTCAATCATCTCTTTCACTGCATTCTTTAAATTTAAATAGCAATCACTGTAATACTTTAACTATCATGTCCTTATCTCACACCAGATGTATATCCTTTGCAGATTAAATGGAAATCATATGAGAAAAGAGAACCGCAACGAAAATCAAATTAAGAATACGTACAATAGACTACTCATGATGTTCTCTAGGTGTACGGATACATCTTTCCTTAACCCTATAAACCTCTTATCTTATTCTTCTTATTTTTTCATTCCTCGCATTATACACCAAAATACTAGTTATATATGCTAATATATAGCTCTAATGCAAGACGAAAATTATTTTTTCTTACACCTAGCGCCATAAACTATAACCAAATCAAAGGAAAAACAAATGAAAATGGCTTGAAAAGTTTTAGTGTTAATCAAAAACCATGTTATAAGTTTTGTTTAATGATTAGTACATGGCCCATATTAAAGTAGTCCAACTAAAAATGGTCTAACTATAATTAATTCTGATTTGTTAATTTTACCCCTAACTTTTTTAGGTTGAGTTCCAGATTTTCGTCGTTAATGGAGTTCGTCGTTGTTTTGCAGACCTTCTTCTTTTTCTTTGAAACAAAAATATAGATCTTCATGCTATTTAATTTATATTTTGTATTATTTCGTTGAAACGTGATCGTCGTTATTATTCATAAGGTATTCGAGATACTGTTTTTTAATTTTTCTTTGTTAGTGGAGTTCATCGTTTGTTTCTCTAGAAAATAAATTTAAGATTTGCATGTTATTCAATAACAACGACAGGTCACTGTTTCTGGATTGTAAAACTAAACTGTTTCTGGATTTTAAGTAACACTGTTTCTAGAATCTAAGTCACTAATTCTGGATCCAAATGAAATAGACACACTGTTTCTTAAATGGAAGCTAGAAAAGAAATAGTGAAATTCATTGTATTTGGATTCAAAGCAAAATAAGCATCATGTTTCTTAAATATAATCAACTAATGCATGAAAGAAAAGAAACAATCAAAGGTTAAAACATAGACTGTTTCTGGAATCTAAGTCACTGTTTCTGGAATTTAAGTCACTATTTCTGGATTTTGGTTATTTTCTTTCCAGATACAGTGTTTGTTTGTGCACAAAAAAAAAACAAACACTGCATCTGATTTTTTTTTTTCCAGAAACAATGTTATGTTTTGGGTTCTCCAGAAACAGTTTTATGTTTTGGTTCTTTTTTTTTCTTCTTATTTACAGACACCAGACATGTATGTACGTCACCAGGACCGTAGGTCCTTATTGGATCTGTTTGGAATAAAATACTAACACTATAAATTGTTCGTGGTGCAGATAAGAGGATGAGGATGAGGACGATGACGAGGAAGAGGAGGATAAGGGCA
Source organism: Malus baccata (assembly GCA_006547085.1). Classification (NCBI taxonomy): domain Eukaryota; kingdom Viridiplantae; phylum Streptophyta; class Magnoliopsida; order Rosales; family Rosaceae; genus Malus; species Malus baccata. The sequence continues at coordinate 319,387 of VIEB01000188.1, forward strand.
CAAAAAAGGTAGACAATAGTTTTGGATTGTTTTTTATTAAACTTTGAGCCCTTTTGGTTAAATAATATTTTAGGATGGTTTTTGGTTTAATATATGTTGACTCAAGCCCTTTTCATTAAAGCTTCCATAAATCAAACCAACTAACCAATTAGAAGGTTAATAAGATAGTAATCACATTTTGATCTACTTCACAATGTAATCCCAAAACCATTCATTTTTTAGCACTACAAAAAAAAAATTCCAGGCGAAAGAAATTAGTCGGACAAAATGAGGTTTCATTGCCTTAGGTTTTGTCGGTCAACAATCCATTGGGGAAAGTTTGTCACGCAAAAGTGCATTGACCAACTTTGCTCGATGAACCTAACATGCCCAACCAAACTATTTCATTGGTCAAAGTTTTATTTTACGAATAAAAATTAAAAAATATATTTAAGCCGACGAAAATTTCCTTGGTAAGATTATAAAGGAAAAAAATTAAAACAAAAAAACAAAAAATCTTGCCTGACAACAACTCTAAAAGCTGCCAAACGAGATTAGAGAACATAAAGGGGTTAATTACACTAACACCCCCTAAGGTTTTTTGAGTTTTCACTAAACTCCTTCAAGCTTGAAACATTACATCACTAGTAGGAAAAACAACTTGCGCGATGACATAAATTTTGTCGCTTAAAGTGTGTTTGTGCGATGAGATGAGATATTCGTCGTCCAAATGTTGAAAACTTTGTGTGACGCGCATTGTCTACTGCTCATTCGTGCCCTTGTTGTGGTTCACGTCCTTGGCTGACAAGTAGGTTGCTTGTGGTTGCGCTAGGCATTGATTTCCAGATGAACTTGGGTTTGAGCGTTTTTACTTCCTCTTGAATCTGCCTTTATTTCGGGCGATGACGCTTCGACTTTTTCCAATAGTGGTCTGCAGGTTTGTGTTACTTTTCCCAGCAGCCTTCTGTCTACGTTGTAGCTCGGTTCACACCGTTCATCTCTGGCTAGCAATCAGGCTGCTCGTAATTACGCTCGTTAAGTGCCAATTGAACTTAAACATGAATGTCCACGAGTTTCTTTATATTCCTTGTGTTGCCTACTTCGGTGAAAGGTGGGAGGAACTCCTTGTGAGCCATGTCGCGAGTGAACACTATGCCAAATTAGGATTTTATATGTTAGAGTGTGGACCCAACCGTGGACGTGCACTCACCTACTATCATTTTTTAGAGCTGACACTGCTCAACACATTAAGGTGGGATGAGGTGTTTCTACGGGGCTCATAAGAAAGTGCACACTACATGAATGCCTAGTTCATGGCTGGTCAAGCGGCTGTTTGTAGGGACGTCTTGGACATAGTATTGTCATCAGTTTCTATCCTACTGCGGGACACCTCATCAAGAGTGTGTTGCTTGTTGACGTGCTCGCATAATTGGTTTGCCAAAGTGGACTGTTGCACGAGGGTGCTGGTCAAATCTGTAATATGCCGAGATATGTATGGGTCGCCATTTGGAGGATAGAAGCTTGTCTAAAATGTATCTATGTTCGTTGTGGAAGTGTAATAGACATCAAGTACGAAATTTGATCTATGGACGAGCCAAATATGTGTAAAAACATGTCAAAACCTTAAAAAAAAAAAAGGTCGAATAATAAGCTTGCTCATGTATGTTTCCTCCACGCGAGTTGCTGCATTATAGTTATTGAGATGGGTCATCATGGCTTTCTGTTGGGCATGTATGCATGTGGCCTTCACAGGGTAACTAGGCGCACATTGAGCTCGCTCGTGGGCTATTTGCCCATGAGCTTCTCTTGCTTGCTCAACCAGCTCTGTTGCTAGCATATGGGCTTGGGCTTGCTGGGCAGCTCAGCCTACAACAACTGTTGCAATGATATGGGCATCATCTGCTTTTGGTTTCACAGGCCTTCTACCCTACAACTATTACAGCAGCATTGGTTGCTTGCTTATGTGCCTCGGCTTAAGCTACTGCAACTGCAATGGTCCTTGTTGTGAGTTGCTCAGCATCGACAGTGATGGTAGCCTGTGATGGTGGGAACCGTTATTGCTCCGTTTTTCGGTTTGCTAAGTGGTTAAAAGCCCTAGTATGAGGGAGTACCGTTCATCGTGGTTTCAGAATTTTCTAACGTTGTATCCTTTTTCCATGGACTAATTAAACAACTTTCTAGGAAAAACTTCAGTGGCTTGAGCGCACGAGAAATTCAACGTAACAGAAAATTCTACAATAATTGCGAGAGGCGTCTTCGAGTTTTTGAATCAAGCTCTCCATGAAAGCACCAATTTTTGGTAGCAAAAACTCGTTGTCTTCAGTCTTGACGAATTTGTATCTATAAAACAATCATCACCTTTAATCAAAGACCAAAGCATCACGCTCCCATGAAGTTGGGGGAATGAGGGGGAAGAGGGTGCCAACGGATCTCAGATGCAAAAATTAGTTTCTCTGAAATGTGGGAGTGTTTTGGGCTTGTATGCATAGCAAAAAGCTTACCAAAGTTTGGTAGATATGCAAGTATTTATCGGAAGAGGTGACCCAGCCATAGTGCGGGAATCGCCCTACACATGGCGGCATCCTAATTGTCAAAGTGTGTCATCCGTTAGGTGAATGAGGAAGGCATATTTGCAAAATATTCATTCGGATATAATATCTTGGGATAATAATAGAAATATCCATGATTGATTGTAAAAAAGATTTCTTACTTGATGTAATGTATTAAAGATAGGATGTAGTAATTAATCATTATCTTTAATACCTTTGACTTTTTCATGCCACGAGTAGGAGAACTTTGAGCAGTCGTTGTCAACTACTTGGACCTTCAGGGATGAAGAGCTGCACATGGGAGTGTTTGAGAGCCATGCCTATATAATGAAGGTAACCTTGCATTTCTTGAGATAAAGTCTATTTGTCGTCTTCTGAATTTTTGAGATAATTTTTAGCTCTACAAACATTACATACCTTGTCCTTTAGGTAACGTTTAATACGCAAATGGGATAGAATGTGATGGAATGGGATGGAACAGAACGAAGGTTCCGGGTTATGTTTGGTACGCATAGGATGGAATGGGACGGTTGTTCTATTCTGTGTTTGGTAAGCGTATGGCGAATGGAACGAAAAGATTAAATGACTAATTTACCCACGTGCATAAAAAAACATTAAAAAAGAAAAAGAAAAACTCGAAGACTCTCATTCTAAACCCATTTCAGCCCTGTTTTCAACATTTCAAATCAAAACCCAATTTCCCAATTCAGATCAACCCACGTCGTCATCTTCTTCTTCACCTAGATTAGCTATTTCTGCCGCAAAATCTTCTTAGTCGTTGACAACTTAGCCACCATCTCCATCCCATCTTCCTCTTCTCCGAACCCAACTCCCTCAAGGTACCCATTTTCCAATTTTTTCCTCATCACCCCCTAGCCCACCAAAAACCCTAACTCCCTTAAATTCATTTCAATCAATTTCTACAATGTTGTCGTCATCTTCTCTAGGTTTACTATGATGGCCTGGCTATGGTGACAGTGCTAGAGAAGAAGGTAGAGCGCAATGGGATAGAACAGGCAGCGGTGGAAGAGCTTCGACATCGTCAACGATGGCCTTGGTCTCATCTTCGTGCTTTTTACTACCGTGATGGTAACGGTGGCGGCGGTGGTGATGGCGGTGCTTGTGGACATGGACGGCTTCTCGATGGCCTCTTCGTCGTCAGAAGAGGCCCGACGGTACTTGCTATGTGAGTCATGGGCGTCGTTAGTGACAGTCTCGTTGTGGGACTAGCAAGGAGGAAAAAGGTGGCTGGAGGAAGGTAGGGTAGGGTTCGGATGGGTTTGCTAGGTTTGTGGTGGAGGAAGAGGAGGCTACAGGAGAGAATGAGGCTACGGGAGAGAAATAGAGGGTAAACAATGGAATTAATGAAAAAGAGAATGGTATTATTGTCCAAAATTTTTATAATTTTGTATTCCATAGGCTGGAACAAGCTATTCGAGAAAGGAAGGTGGAACAAAAATAACAAAAATTTGTCCACGGGACAACGCGTCCCAAACAATTTGGTGCACCAAACATAGGACGACTACGTTATGTCCCACTGCGTTCCATCCCATCCTACATACCAAAGGGTGGAACGGAGTGGGACGAGGTGTTCCGTCCCACGTTTGGTGTGCTTAAAATGAGTGGAACGCGCTGTTCCACGGAACGAGTTTTGGGTGAATTTTCGTTCCACCTCACCCCTTGGAACGACTTATTCCACATCCGTGGAACATAAAATTATAACATCTCCATCTCCTTCTTCTTCCTCCTTGTTTCCATCCGAGGGCATCTTTGCTCCCTCTCCATTTCGTCTCGTCCCGTCTCGTCTGCATACCAAACAATATCTTAAGGCATATATAATATGTATGCTACACACACATTTCAGATAAGCGTTTCATTAACGGCTGCAATAAACTGCTGTTGCACTCGTGGTTTGAGCATGACCAATGATAATTAAGGCACATAGAACATGTATGCTACACGTACATTTCAGATAAGCGTTCCATTAACGATTGCAACAAACTGTTGTTGCACTCATGGTTTGAGCATGACCAATGATAACTTTTTACCTGCATTGACATAAACATATGGATAAAAAAATCGTTTCATTAACGGCTGCAATAAACTGCTGTTGCACTCGTGGTTTGAGCATGACCAATGATAATTAAGGCACATAGAACATGTATGCTACACGTACATTTCAGATAAGCGTTCCATTAACGATTGCAACAAACTGTTGTTGCACTCATGGTTTGAGCATGACCAATGATAACTTTTTACCTGCATTGACATAAACATATGGATAAAAAAATGATTATGCTCGCCCTAGTTCACTAAATTTCCCGAATCACCTGTCTACTGCAGAAAGCTAAGGCATGCATATTGCTTCAGATAAGGTGTTGTGTAGTTAGGTAAGCAAGGTGTATACTAGGGGGATTAAAAAAACCGAAAACCAAATCAAACCGAACCAAATCTGATTTGGTTCAGTTTGGTTTCTAGGGTTCGGAAACCTAACCGAAATTTTTAGAATTAATTAAAATTAAATTTTTTTTATTATTAAATGGTGTCGTTCGCTCTTTTTTCTGTCTGAAACTAAAACCCTACCCCCTTACACTTCACAACCTTTCAGTTTGAAACCATTCTCTTCCCTTATCCTTCCCAAATCCCAAGTTCCCAGTTCTCATTCGCAGCCTCCGCCGCTCCGCGCACCTGCGACCTGTCTTCGTCTTCTTCCTTCCCAACGACCTGCGACAGTGCAACCCGTCTCACTCTCAGTCAGTGTCGCCATCTCACTCTTAATCTTTCACCCCCGTGTCCCGTGACGACATGACCCGTGACCTTCTCTGGCTCTAAGCCCTTTCGCCGTTTTCATTGAGTCTCTCGAACCACAACTTCCTTTGCAAGGTTAGTTAGTCAGTTTCTCATGTTCTACAGATTTTCTTTGATAGTAATGCTTACTATTATTGTCAATTAGAAAAATCTGATGGGTGAGGAAGGGGATGTGAGGAAGGGTTTGTCAATTAGAAAAATTGGGAGGTTTTGATTTAAGGTTTGTAACCATTGGCTATGCATCTGGGTTCGACTTCGATGTTTATGTTAAAACCAGTTTGCTCTGTTTGTATGTGAAATGTGGGTATTTAGAACATGCATAAGATATTTGATGAAATGCCGAAGAAAAATGTTGTTTCTTGGACTACCGTGATTTGTGGGTACATTAAAGGGTTTTTTATGTAAGGTTCTTCTCTTTTAAAGATTTAATCTCTTCATTTATTATGGTAGAAAGGTACCTGCATAATCTAGATATCTCTATTGAGATTTGGTGTAATTGGCACAACAGAGCTGTCTGATTTATTCATATCTAAACCTTCTAGCGATGAATTATGCATTTACTAATATGTCTATTAACTTGCTTTCATCTTCCCATGTCAGCTTGACACACCCTGATCGAGATCAAGGCATGTTGGCCGTCATGTGAGAGTGACGTAGTTATGTGCACAGTGCGGAATCAATAAAAATAAGAATTATACAAATAATTAAAAACCGAAATACTAGAGTTCACTATTAAACATGAAGTGATAGGAGTTGGTTACAATAGTAAACACTCCTAATCAAAGCATATTAAGTTTAGGTGCAGTCCAGTATGACAAGTACTAATTATACAGTACCAGAAATGTCCTACTATTATTTAGATAAGTCAGAATCGCTGACGTCCTCAAGCCACCAACAACAAGCTTACTTAAAACCTGAAGGGGCGCAAAACAGAAAACGTGAGTGGGCAAAAACAAATGTTTTACAAAATCGTTTTCTTTATCAACATATCTAACCCCTCGCTGTAAAACATGTATAATTTTTCCCAGAATCAGAATATAAGCATATACATAATATATAAATATATATGAAATCATATCAATTCAATTCATGCTTCACATAATCATATTCAAATATATGCTATGCTAATGTATAACAGATTCAGGTAAAAATAAATTCATAGAATATGATACGTTAGCCGAAACCCCTGTGGTAGTCTATACGGCTGTATTCATAGTTCAAAGTTAATCTAGCCAGAGTCACTACAATGACCTATACGGCAATATACTGTACATAAGTCGGAACCCCTAAAAAGGTCTGTACAACAAGATTGGGTGTAATATAGTTATGCTCAATTTTACTCGCTCATAGTAGTCGGGCGATAAATAAGGTCTATACGACAAGAATGAGCACTTAATTTGGATCCAATATGAGCATATAGTGCGGGAGGTGACATAAATAAACAGGCTTGTACTTTATATCTTTGGCTAAATAACAATCACCCTAGGTGCAGTTTTATGAGTTCAACATCAATCAATCACACATCCCATCATCGATGATTCACATAGCCAAACATAACTTACCTGAACTTACCTGTGCCTCCACAACACCACATATATATATATATATATATGTGCAATCATGAAATGCATATTCAGAATATAAAAGCATTTGGCATATTATTTTAAAGCATACTTTCCTTAAAAATGCATTTCTGGGAAATATACCAAGTATATAAATATATACTGAAAACAAAAGCCCACTTACTGGTATGTCGACGGGTCGTAACCCCTGAGTCACCCATGGATACGCTCGTCCTCTGGATAAGTCTCACCTATATGCAAATTAACAATAAAAATGTTATTTTAAAGCACATAGACAAAACTAGCTAATAACTTCTGATACATTGCTCAAAATGGGTATATGAATATACCGTAGTGACCTACACAACCTCAAGATCATCCCCAATTTTTTAGATAAATTTTTCGAGCTCCCACGCACCGGCAAGGGCATTGCAAAACGAGCCCCACACGCGGCCAAACCTGACGGATTCCCTAACCACCGTTAGGGAATATTTTGTTAAATCCTAACAAATTCTGTTAAAACTGACTGACGGCATTAGCATATTTTGTCCAAACTGACGGAATATGTAGTCATCTTCTCTGGCTAGTCGCCGGTCGCCGAAAAATTGGGTAAAACTTTAGAACGTCTATTCTCGCTCGTTTCTTAACCATTTTTCATGAAATTTATACCAATAGAAAGCTGGAGATGAGTAGAACAACGTTATACCTGTTTAAAGCTCCAAAAATCATGAAATCTCGTCGGAGAAATTCGAGGAAACCGGACAACTTTGAAACTAGCTATCCCGACGTCTAAATCTTTCCAACGAAGCACTTCGAGCCTCTTTAGAACCTCCTAAAGCTTCCTATGGTCTTGAAATTCCATAAAAATCAACATTTTACGAGAGCATGAATAGTACCTCAAATCGGGGTTATGGTTTCGACGTGAAAACGATGGAGTTCTATAATGGTGGTCTTAGAATCCTCGATCTGTCATGATTCAAAAGGTTTTGGGTTTGAGTCCGTACAGAAGGGAAGAGAGAGAGAGTCTGAGAGATAGAGAGAGGACACGGTAAGGAAGAGAAAGGAGGTTATGGGTGTGTGTGTGTGGGCCAAAGTCACCAATCACAACTAATAATTTTCTTACTTCCAATCGGTCCTCACGAACATAATGGTGGTCTTAGAATCCTCGATCTGTCACGATTCAAAAGGTTTTGGGTTTGAGTCCGTACAGAAGGGAAGAGAGAGAGAGTCTGAGAGATAGAGAGAGGACACGGTAGGGAAGAGAAAGGAGGTTATGGGTGTGTGTGTGTGGGCCAAAGTCACCAATCACAACTAATAATTTTCTTACTTCCAATCGGGTCCAAAATAATAGGGACTTAACACATTGGTCCTCAACCACACATAGCCCCACGATGTCACAAACGTTCAAGGGTAAATCTGTCTTTGCACAACCACGATAATTAATTCTCGGGACAGGTTTTGACAATCTCCCCACCTTATAAAATTTCGTCCTCAAAATTACATACAACTAATACCTCCATTAATAATCATAAAACAAGCGTGGATACATCTCTCTCATCCGATCATCTGTCTCCCAAGTAGCTTCTTCCACTGAATGATTTATCCATAACACCTTCACCAAACGCACAGTCTTGTTCCTTAGTTTCTTATCCTTCCAATCCAAAAGAGTCACTGGTTCCTCATCATAAGTCAAATCTAGATTAATTTCCAAAGGTTGATGAGGAATCATATGTGAAGGATCTGAAACATAATGTCGAAGCATTGAAACATGAAATACATCGTGCACCTTGGATAACTCTGGAGGCAACTCAAGCCTGTAAGCAACCTCACCGACTCACTCGGTGATCATATATGGTCCAATGTACCTAGGACTCAACTTTCCTTTCTTTCCAAATCGTACAACACATTTCCAAGGTGATAGCTTCAGAAATACCCAATCGCCTACATCGTACTTCCGATCAATGGCATGCTTGTCTACTAAGCTCTTTTGTCGATCTTGGGCCGCTTTCATGTTAGACTTAATTACCTGAACATTTTGAGTAGTCACATCCATAATCTCAGGCCCTACTAAAACTCTTTTGCCAACCTCTGACCAACATAGAGGCGTACGACAAGATTTCCCATAAAATGCCTTAAATGGTGTCATACCAATACTCGAATGATAACTGTTGTTGTAGGCGAACTCCATCAAATCCAAACAATCATGCCAACTATCTCCAAACTGCAGTACTGAAGATCTCAACATATCCTCTAATGTCTGAATGGTTCTCTCAAATTGTCCATCTGTCTAAGGGTGATATGCCGTACTATAAAGCAATCTCGTACCAAGAGCTTTTTGAAATGCTATCAAGAACTTGGAAGTAAATATGGGATCCCAATCCGAGATAATATTAACTGGCACACCATGATACTTCACAATCTGCGATATAAATAACTTAGCTAATCAGCTTAACGAATACTTCTCCCTCACTGGAATAAAATATGTTGACTTCGTAAGCTGATCAACTACCACCTAAATGATGTCATAACCATATTGTGTACGAGGGAGCTTGTACACAAAATCCATAGTAATATTTTCCCATTTCCACTGTGGAACAGGAAGTGGCTGCATCAACCCAAACAGCTTCTTCCTTTCCGCTTTAACCCGTTGGCAAATGGCACACCTACTCACATATTCAGCAATTTCCCTTTTCATACCTGGCCAATAATAAAATAGTTTAATGGTATGATACATCTTAGTGGCTCCTGGATGCATCGCATATGCTAAAATATGTGCTTCATCCAAAATTTCTTTCTTTAATTCTACTTTTCTGCATAAGCATACTATCAGATTCTCGAATCCTGAAATCTTTCTTTTAGCCTTGATTTCTTGCTTGAATTATTTCCTGGGTTTCTTCATCAATCATCTGAACCTCAAGTACACGATCAATTAAAATTGGCCTAACCTGAAAATTAGCAAGCAAGGCTTTTTCTCGATCTTCCACTTTTAACTCCACTCCAGTGGACCTCAAATCTACTATAAGAGGGACATGACAATCATAAATGGCATTGAGTTTGGCTGAAGTCTTCTTACTAAGTGCATCTGCCACTGCATTTGCACGACCAGGATGATACTCAATCGTGCAGTCATAATCACTAAGCAACTCAATCTATTTCCGCTGCCAAAGATTAAGATCTCTCTGAGTAAAAAGGTACTGAAGACTCTTATGATCTGTGAAGATTTTACATTTCTCGCCATAAAGATAATGCCTCCAAATCTTCAAAGCAAAGATGATAGCCGCTAACTCTATGTCATGTGTAGGTAATTCTTCTCATAAGGTTTCAACTGTCTTGAGGCACAAACAATTACCCTACCATGTTGCATTAATACACAACCCAAACCATTCAGAGAAGCATCACTATAAACCTCATAATTACCACTATCATCTAGAAGCGCTAGAACATGAGCATGAGTGAGATAGTACTTCAACTGCTGGAAATTTTGCTCACATTTATTATCCCATTCAAACTTAACATCCTTTCGAGTCAACCTCGTCAATGGCAAAGCAATCACTGAAAAATCCTCAACGAACTATCTATAATAGCTTGTTAAGCCAAGAAAACTTTGTACCTCGGTGACGGTTCGAGGTTGCTCCCAATTCTCTACAGCTGCTACTTTCTAAGAATCAACTTGAATGCCTTGGGCAGAAATGACATGTCCCAAAAATGCCACTTGATTCAACCAAAATTCACATTTGCCAAACTTAGCATATAGTTGGTGTTCCCTCAAACTGCTCAACACCAACTTCAGATGTCTAGCATGTTCAGCCTTAGACTTAGAGTAGACCAGAATATCGTCAATGAAGACAATAACAAAATTGTCCAAATATGGCTGGAATACTCGATTCATCAAATCCATAAAAGCTGCTGGTGCATTAGTTAACCCGAATGGCATCACAAGAAACCCATAATAACCATATCGAGTTCTGAATGCAGTTTTAGGGACATCTTCATTTTTAATCTTCAACTGATAGTATCCCGACCTTAAGCCAATCTTAGAAAATACGCAGGCACTTCTAAGCTGATCAAATAAATCGTCTATACGAGGCAATGAATAACGGTTCTTACTGGTTACCCGATTCAATTGCCTGTAATCAATACACAGCCTCAAAGTTCCATCTTTCTTCCTTACAAATAAAACTGGAACTCCCCAAGGTGAAGTACTCGGCTGAATAAAACCTTTATCCACTAACTCTTGCAACTGGACTTTCAATTCCCTTAATTCAGCAGGAGCCATTCTATAAGGAGTTAAGGATATGGGATTCATACCTGGAAGCAGATCAATAACAAAGTCCACCTCTCTATCTGGCGGCAATCCAGGAAAATTCTCAGGGAATACATCTGGAAAATATTTGACCACCCGAACATCCTCCACACTACTAGGAGCATCATCATTCAACACCACATGAGCCAAATATTCCTGACAACCTTTTGACAACAATCTTTTTGCTTTCAGGCTAAAATAATACCATGCCTCACCCCATTAGGCTCTCCTACAAATTTAACTTTAGGTAATCTAGGACAATGAAAAGTGACTATTTTCCCATAACAATCCATCTTGGCACGATTATAGTGCAACCAATCAGTGCCCAAAATCACATCAAAATCCATAATATCCAACGGCATAAGATTAGCCCACATAATAATATCCTCTACTATCACTGGACATCCTAGGTATACCCGATCCACAAAGCATTTATCCCCTCTAGGCATAGAAAAATCTAAATTATATCATAGAGGTGTAGGATGAGGTTGCGTCACTTGAGCAAATGTATGAGAAATAACAGAATTTGTAGCACCACAATCAATCAATACTCTAGCAAAATGACCAACAATATTTAAAGTACCCATGATTAAATCTGGATTATTCTGGGCATCTTGCAGTGATATATTATGGATACGTCCCTGCCTCTGCTGACCCGACTGCCTCAAAGAACATGCACTACTAATAGGAACATATTTATGCGACTTAGTTAGCTTGTTCTTGTGCATTTGTGTTGTTATTTCTTAGTTAATTATGTATTTTAAGCTATTTTCATGTGTTTGTAGGTCATAATAACAAAGTTGGCAAGAAAGTACATTTTGGAGCATTTTAGAGCAGTTTTTAGCCAAGATTGGATAGTGCAAGCATGGAGACATGAGGATGGACGTTTTTGAAGATTTGAAGGCTAGAAATCAACATGTGTGTGTGCAAGTGTGTTCACCTACAACTCCAAACATCCATCCACCATACCCATTACATCCACTCATTACCAAACACTCATCCACTACACCCATTACATCCACTCATTACCAAACATCCACCCACTACACCCATTACATCCACTCATTACCAAGCCATCATCCAAAGACACCACATCATCTACACAACTTTCCACCCTTCACCATAACTCACCTATATCCATCCAGCACCACAAGAGATCATCCATTCACCACTCACACCTTGGTGCCGCATATTTGCAAGGAAGGAGGATTGCTTGGAGTTGTGCTAGTCATTCAATTTGGATTGCTGGAGCATTCTAGGTGTATTCTACTTTGGTTTTCAATGTTTAATTTCAATTATCTATTTTAGTCATAACGGATTTGTGTATGTTTATTAAGGAGGCATACTTAGTTTTCATGCTTGATTTTGATGCTAGGATATACATAAGTTTCACCTAATTGTTACAAGTTTATATTCATGAGTAGTGAAGGTTGCTTGTCACAATCGCGTTAATTGAATTATTGGCAAGCGTATCATTCATTCATAGTTACAATTGCCTCGTCAACGCTTATGATTTCCATGGAACTTGTTGATTTTTAATTGTATCTCTATTATGCATTCATATAGGGGACTTTTAGAGAATGATTTGGGTTGTCGCATGCATTCATCCAATTCAATGAGGAAAGGAAAATCTGAGGGTTAATTTGTGCATCACGGTTAATCTGGGGTGTTGAGCATCATAGTTTATTGAAAAGCAATTGGAGATTGATTCGTATGCAAGTGTTTCATGTGTAGAAAAAGACCTTCTAGCTAGCCCATCATCCATCCAAAACAACCAATTTCGTGCAAATATGTTTAGTTCTAGTTTCTGTTTTGTTTTACTTTATTTTCGTCCAAAACCCAATCCCCCTTTACTTTAGTGTGTCTAATTAGTTAGAATTTATTTTAGTTTGTGTTTTTAAGGTTTTGAGTCTATAGAGTCTAGTTAAGTGTTTTTAAGTTTCTTTTTGTAAGTTAGTTTAGTTTAGATTAGCAATCCCTCCTAATCTCCTGTCCAGAACGATCCCTACTTATACATATACTACAATTGTCAAAAGAGGGTTTAATTTGAGTACTTAACTCTCATCGCATCAAATTTTGGCGCTAACAAGGGATTAGCAAAATTGCTAATCCCTTGTTATTTCTTTTTGTTTATTTTCATGTTTTTTGTTTTAGTTACTAACTTTGTTTCTATTTGTGTCTCTTATTTTTACTTATGATATTTGATTTAGTTTTGTTTCCTTGATTTCAAGTACTAGAGAAGCAAGACATGGATTTTGCTACTATTCAAGCTCAATTGGCGAAACTTACTTCTCAATTGTCACAATATGCCGAAAGGACCACAATGCAAAGTGTCCCTATAGATGGTGTGTCCTATGGGCAAGGATATCCAACTCATCAATGTTCTCAATTCGCTGCGAATGAAGATGCTTGGGGTTATCAAGGTCGTAGCCAATCAGGGGACAACATGTTTTCCAACGCTTACAACTCGGATTGGAGAGATTATTCAGATTACATGTGTGGAAAACCGCAACAATTCCAACAAGATGGATATTGGCAGCAAGAATAAGAGCTCTATCACTGGCCATATGAACCATCACAACCACCACAACAATCTGCCCAATTCAATTCAGGTACATCTTTGAATAATGATATGTTTAATAAGTTACTCACCTCTTTGAACTAGGATGTAGAAAACCGAAACAAAGAGGTTCAAAATCAAGCCAAGAAGATAGGCGAATTGGAAAAGTAATTTGGGCAAATTATGGAGTTCACGGCACAAATTCAAGAGCAAAGTGAATTCTTTAACTCAACTGTTGAAAATTTGAAGGAAGATTTTGAAATCTATGATGCTATCACTTTGGGAAGTGCTATGGAGGTTGGAGGTGAACCGAAGACATCCAAACCAAGCCAAAACATGGATGAACAACTGATGCTCGAAGAAGAAGAGAGTAACAAGGCCACGGCAAGGAAAGAACCACCCTTGCCGCAGCCCCATATGCCTTCTATGTCGTCCACTACAACCAAGGTAAGCCTAAATTCAATTTGTCCTGACCTCGTTTCACCAAATGTCCTTATTCCTTGCAGGATCATGCAATCCAAGGAAGAAAAGGGTGAGAAAGACATCTTCAAAACCTTTCCAAAGAATCAAGAGCAAGAAGTGGATGGGGAATGTCTAGAATTCATCAAAGAAGATACATTGAGACAAAAATTCCCAAAGAAGTTGGATTTTATGACACAGGACAAGTCATAACTCTCAAAACACCAAATCTGGCCAAGTCCCATATACCTGTAACCTTCAAAGAGGTGGTGTTCGTAATTGAGTTTGTGTTGGAGCAAGCAAGTAAGCCATCTTCTCCAACTTCGATTTTATTATATACTAACTTGCTGATTTTGATGATTCAGGCACCTACACTAGAATTTAAACCATTGCTAGATCATGTCAAGTATCACCGTCCATTCAAGGATCAATTCCATGCTATGGGCCCTATCCAAGTTTAAAATGAGGTATCGTCCGGTTGGAAGACGTTAAAGCAAGCGATTCTTGAGAGGCAACCCATGTATTCAAATAAGGAAGATTTTTGAATTGCTCCACAATCAGTTTTGCATTTCTAAAAACCTTCCATTTTCTGTAGTTTTATTTTGCCATGATTGTCATTTTTATCTATTGCTTGTTTAATTGTTTTTGGTGTGGGTTTATTTTTGAAACACTGACAGTTATGCAAGGTATTTTTACATTCATAAAAAAGGAAAGGAACATTAAGCAGATAAATACAAGAGGGAGCATTCACAAAGGCTGCTTAGGAGAAGTCTCAGTATTCGACGGAGCCTCAACAGTCGACGGAGCCCCAGAATGAGGAGGCATCGGAGGTTGATCATTTGGAGCTTCATTACGCGGTACAGCCCCAGAAGATGAAGGCAAATGCTATTGGAACAAACCCACAAACCTCTGATGATCAAGTAAAATCTGACCATCAGATTCCTGCATCTGGTCAATCTTCATCTTCATGTTTGTAGCATAATTATGTGCGAGCCTGTGCAATTGTTTATTCTCATGCTTAAGCCCTCTAATCTCCTGCTTGAGACTCATCACTTCAACCGCCAAGCATTCAACTTGGCGGGTTTGGGCAAATAGGCGTTGGGCCATATTAGACACGGAACCTGCGCACTGCACACTGAGAGCCAAAGAATCCTTAACAGCCAACTCATCAGATCATTTGTCAAGTAGTCTGTTATCTTTGGGAGTAACAAGGTTCCTGGCCACCACCGCAGCTGTCATATCATTCTTCATCACCGAATCTTGGGGACTAGTAGAGGATATGAAGGATGGGCGCTATATGTTGTCTGGAGAAGGCGGGACTGCCTCTTCACCAAGGTTCAAGTCAAAATGACGGTCGGAGGGGCCAGACATTTTTAGAGGTGTTAAAGAAAGAAAAGGTCGGACAAGTCAAGATCGTAGAAGTGCAAGAAGGGAGTTTCTACAGGCAGAAATTCAAGTGTGCTTTGAACGTCTTGCGTACCTCTATAAAAAGCAGCACTCGACGGGATTTCAAAGATCGAAGAGGCGAGCTCAGAAATCGAAGAGGCCAACTCAAAAATCGAAGAGGTGCTAGCTTTCTCAAAAGCTGGGCTTGCTCAGAAACCACGGCCAATCCTCTTTTCCAGATTTGTCCGCACTTGTCACATGCAACCTCTGCACTCGACGGGATTTCAGAGATCGAAGAGGCAAGCTCAGATATCGAAGAAGCATCTGCTTTTCTAGACGTGTCAGCATCTGTCACATGCAGAGTCAACTTTGCGGAAATCACGGGCAGTTTGTCGAAGCGTCGATTCCAGATATCGAAGAGGCACTTTTTTTTTTTCAAATGTGTCAGCGCCTGTCACATGCAGACTCAGCCTTGCAAAAATTATGAGCAATCTGTCAAAGATCTCTTGTAAAGTAGAAAGCACGTGAAGTTTACTATTAAATCATCCAACGGTTGCTGACAAGAGTGAAAGAATACTACCGATTATTAATTTCTATAAATGTCACCCTTCACCCTCCATTGTAAGGCAGACAGACATAACCCTTCTTTTTCTCCGAGAATGGCTTTCCAACAAACTCTCTCGAGTCACTCAGTGTTCCTTATTCCTTTGGGTTCCTCTGCAAACAACTCATCCAAAGCAAAAGTATTTCATATCATGAAGGTTGAAAGCAAGAGTATCTCATATCATGCTTTCTCCCTGTCCTTCTCCTTGTCATTGTTTTGGGATAAGGAAAAAGAGAGCAATCAGCCAGCACTTGGTATCAATCTTCTGATTTGGAACCGACTGCTTGGAACCCCTTCCTGATTGCTTACCTAGCCTTGCTCTTGAGTACTCATCTTCATCATCTTATGCTTCCTCTTCGTCTACCACATCTGCCTGGGGAACAGATAAGGGAAGTGAAAATGATACCTCGAAGCATGTGGAGACAAGGTACTAATTCATCCTCAGTTAGGGACAAGGAGAAAGAAAGCAAGAGGTGGGCACTTGGAATTGAAGAAAGAAACAAACCAACACCTCTACCTCGTGCCTGCCTGCCGTGTAGAAGAAACAAGCATAGAAGAATGCAGACTGCACAATCAAATCAACCCGGCAGAAGGAGTCTGATTTGAAACCAAAGAACTCTCATATTCCTCGCTCAGAATTCCAAACCAATTCGAGATCAAAGCTGTGGAAAGATAACAAGATCATCTATCTTCAAAACCAGATTTGCGTTCTTAAACTCTACTCTGTCTAATTTTTACTTTGCTATACTTGTCATGTTTATTCGTTGTTTGTTTATTTGCTTGTTTTTGTGTGAGTATATGCTTGAAACATTGAGGATAATGTTTGATTTAAATGTGAGGGGGTAACCAAGTTGTTTTTCATGAAATTCGTAGGAGTTTATCACCCATTACTTCTAGTGTTGTTCCTTACTGTTTTTAAGTGTTTTTAAGCTGTTTTAGAGTGTTTTAGTGTGTGTTGACATAAAAATCCGAAAATCTCATAAAAATTTGAAAAATTGTTTTGAAAAAAAAACCCAAAAAGAGTTGTTTTTGTGTGTTTATTTGTGTCTTAGGGTACCTTCCAACACAATGATGAGGATTTGGTTTTTAATTACATGATTGTTAAAGAGAGTTATAAACATGGATGAAAAATTGATTTACTCTTTGATGTATACTTAGTTGTGGTTATAATTTAAGAATTCACATGCAATCATAAAAGGAAAAATCAATTTTTTTTGTAACATACTTGAAAGAAGGAACTCAAACTAACGTTACATCATTGAGAGACTTGGGCCTAAACGTTTATTTGGAGAGTTATTAATCTGTGCAATTTTTTTGTTTTCTAAAGTCGTTGCATGATCTCATTATTCTTTGCTTGGTTGCTATTTAGAAGGCGTTTCATTATTTAGTTCCAAATGCTAGAACTCATGTTTATTTCATTCAAAGCATGTTATTGATTTGCATAACACATATTCAAGATGAAGTTGTTTAGTGAGCCAAGAGCCAAAAAGCCTATCCCGTTCATTATGTGTTTAAGTTTAACCATGTTGAGTCTTGTGTTGCCTATGTTCTTTGTTACCCACACTATCCTCACCTAGCCTAGATGAGAACCATCCATACCCTTGTTCTTGAAGCATAGTAAAACATAATTTAGAAGGAATTCCTTTTGTTGAACTCTTGCAGAAAAACAAGTGTGGGGGAAGTGATTCTTGTGTGTGTGTGTGCCAAAGTCCTTCATAAGGCACAGGTAGAAAAGGAAAAGAAAAAGAAAAATTCATGGAAAATAGAATGAAAAGAAGAAAAGTTGTGAAAAGAGTTGAAAAATTTATAAGACAGAGCTCTAAAGTGTTGTTTGTTGAAGAAAGGGTCCAAAGTATTGAATTCGACCCTAAGTGTTGCATGAATCTTCCTTTTGTGTTTAAAAGTTGATTTTTGCATTCTAAAGTCAATTACAAGTGTCGATTACATTACTTTGCTTGCTATCGCTTTAAGAATGTTTGTTATTCCTATCCTTTCTTTGTTAGCCATTACCCCCAAGCCCTGTTACAACCCTTGACTTCAATCTTAAGTGTTGTGTGTTTCAATTTGTGGAGTTTGAAATTGATATGAGCATATGGTGTCACTGGTTCTCACATCTAAGTAGTAGCATTCCATTCATGAGATCATATATATACATGAATTAATAATTCCAAAAATTGCTTCTTTGTTGAAAAACATATGTGAGTACTAGCTTTCATGTTTACATCAATCTTCTCACATATACCTAATATAGGGAGTGTAGTCAGAAATTCTTGTGTGAAAATAAGAGTGTATCTCGTAAGGAATTGAGGAAATTCTCTAAGGCATGTTACTATATTCAAAATGTTGTTTTAATTGATTAAATGTGAGCTAGTGAATGGTGACTATGATTAAGTATGCTCGAGGGTAAGGAATGCTTAAATCTATGTAAGTGGTGATCTTTGGCATGTCATGTTTCATTGAAAATCCCTGACGCAAATGTTGGAAGGTTAGGTTGTGTTTTGTTTGTTTTGTTTGTTTTGTTTCGTTTTGTTTGTTTTGTTTTGCTCGAGGACTAGTAAAAGCTAAGTGTGGGGGAATTTGATAGGAACATATTTATGCGACTTAATTAGCTTGTTCTTATGCAATTGTGTTGTTATTTCTTAGTTAATTATGTATTTTAAGCTATTTTCGTGTGTTTGTAGGTCATAATAACAAAGTTAGCAAGAAAGTGCATTTTGGAGCATTTTAGAGCATTTTTTAGCCAAGATTGGATAGTGCAAGCATGGAGACATGAGGATGGACGTTTTTGAAGATTTGAAGGCTAGAAATCAACATGTGTGTGTGCAAGTGTGTTCACCTACAACTCCAAACATACATCCACTACACCCATTACATCCACTCATTACCAAACACTCATCCACTACACCCATTACATCCACTCATTACCAAACATCCACCCATTACACCCATTACATCCACTCATTACCAAGCCATCATCCAAAGACACCACATCATCTACACAACTCTTCACCCTTCACCATAACTCACCTATATCCATCCACCACCACAAGAGACCATCCATTCACCACTCACACCTTGGTGACGCATATTTGCAAAGAATGAGGATTGCTTGGAGTTGTGCTAGTCATTCAATTTGGATTGCTGGAGCATTCTAGGTGTATTCTACTTTGGTTTTCAATGTTTAATTTCAATTGTTTCTGTTTAATTGCAAGTATGAGGAACTAAACCTCTTTTGGCTAGAGGAGAATTCGAAACCATGAATATATTTGCAATATGAATTGATTTCTTCCAATTGCGATTTGATAAGTTATGATTGTAATTCAATTATCTATTTTATTCATAACGGATTTGTGTATGTTTATTAAGGATGCATACTTAGTTTTCATGCATGAATTTGATGCTAGGATATAAATAAGTTTCACCTAATCGTTACAAGTTTATATTCATGAGTAGTGAAGGTTGCTTGTCACAATCGCGTTAATTGAATTCTTGGCAAACGTATCATGCATTCATAGTTACAATTGTCTCGTCAACGCTTATGATTTTCATGGAACTTAATGATCTTTAATTGTATCTCTATTATGCATTCATATAGGGGACTTTTAGAGAATGATTGGGGTTGTCGCATGCATTCATCTAATTCAATGAGTAAAGGAAAATCTGAGGGTTAATTTGTGCATCACGGTTAATCTGAGGTGTTGAGCATCATAGTTTATTGAAAAGCAATTGGAGATTGATTTGTATGCAAGTGTGTCATGTGTGGAGAAAGACCTTCTAGCTAGCCCATCATCCATCCAAAACAACCAATTTCGTGCAAATCTGTTTAGTTCTAGTTTCTGTTTTGTTTTACTTTATTTTCGTCCAAAACCCAATCCCCCTTTACTTTAGTGTGTCTAATTAGTTAGAATCTGTTTTAGTTTGTGTTTTTAAGTGTTTTAAGTCTATAG
>VIEB01000188.1:339629-454858 GCA_006547085.1 Malus baccata
TTAGAATTTGTTTTATTTTGTGTTTTTAAGTGTTTTGAGTGTATATAGTCTGATTAAATGTTTTTAGGTTTCTTTTTGTAAGTCAGTTTAGTTTAGATTAGCAATCCCTCCTAATCCCCGATCCAGAACGATCCCTACTTATACATATACTACAATTGTCAAAAGAGGGTTTAATTTGAGTGCTTAACTCTCATCGCATCAACTACTAGCAGCAATCTCTCCCTGCTGGGGCTGTCCCCCTTGGTACCACTGAGATCCTCTGGCTGAATATGGCTGATAAGACATAGATCCTCCCTGATACTGAGGGTACCCACTCTAGTACTGAGGACCCTAAGAGTAATTTTGTTGTCCTGAGATGTAGGGAGCGACGTCGCCCTGATAGTGGTAGGCACCTCCTCGTCCAGTCTGAGTATAACCACCAGATCCTGAAGCGTGTTGGGTAGGTACAGATGGTAGGAAGGAAGGCTGCTGGGGTCTCTCCTGACTCTGAGGGCATTGAGCAGCCCTATGACCTATCTGACCACAAGTGAAGCATTCATTGCTGCCTCTCCTACACTTCCCAAAATGCCGATTATTACACTTACGGCATAAGGGAGCACCAGATCCACCTGAACCACCAAAATCTCTCTACCTCTGCAACCTAGGGCCTCTAATGAATCTACCTCCCCTCCTCTGTATATTAGTACTCAATCCTCACTAGAAGAGCTGGAACTGCCACCATTTCTCTTAAAGTTTTAGGTCTTGCGGGGTCCTTGAAATGCTTGCCCATTTCCTTTATCGTCTCATCTTTGGCCCTCATTCTTTCCTTCCTCATCCTCACTTTCACTAGGCATGTTCTCTGAGGCCTCAACCCTCAGTAGAATCTCATAAAACTCCTAGTAAGAGGCACAGTGAGTCGATGTCGCTATGGAACGCCATTTCTTCTTACCTGTGCCTCCACATCACCACATTTATATATATATACACAACCATGAAACGCATATTCATAATATAAAAGTATTTGGCATATTATTTCAAAGCATACTTTCCTTAAAAATGCATTTCTGGGAAATATACCAAGTATATAAATATGTCGAAGGGTCGTAACCCCCGAGTCGCCCGTGGATACGCTCGTCCTCGGGATAAGTCTCACCTATATGCGAATTAACTATAAAAACGTTATTTTAAAGCACATAGACAAAACTAGCTAATAACTTCTCATACATTGCTCAAAATGAGTATATGAATATACCATAGTGACCTACACAACCTCAAGATCATCCCCAAATTTTTAGATAAATTTTTCGAGCTCCTACGCGCCGGCAAGGGCACGACAAAACGCGCCCCCACGCGCGGCCAAACCTGACAGATTCCCTAACCACCGTTAGGGAATATTCTGTTAAAATCTAATAGATTTTGTTAAAACTGACTAATCGAATATTCCATACTTTGGTTTTGAGTGTGCTTTCTCACCATAAGATACAACTAAACATTGCAGCAATGTTTCTGATAGATATGTCTTATACAAGAGGTCAATTATCAATAATTATGTCTGTTAGAAAGAGAATGCATCTGTTCGAATGCATCATGTTTTTCCGCAAAACCGTAAAAGGTGCAGCAGTTTTCAATCTCCAAAGAATGTGATTGTTGGGTGACTGACCCAACTCCATCTTCTGACAAACAGCCATTCATATATATATATATATATATATATATTCTTAAAATATTCAACAATCCTTCCCTATTTTAAGAATATATAATAAATGGTATTACAATACTTCTCTCTTTTAAATTAATCACAAGCATACCGATATAATCATGCATACAATAAAGGTGTCTTTCGAATTAAACTTTTAATTAGTGTAAGTAATTCAAAGTTATAACAAATGCGATGGTGACCTAAGTTTAAACCACATATTCTTATGTTAAAATCGGAATCACCACACACATGATTATGTCTTATTTCCTTAAAGAAATTTCTGAACTAATTAAGCACTATTATGGCCTTGTGTTTCATCCTGGTTTCATGAACATTTACAAGAGAAAACCCAACTCTTGGTAGAAGCGGCGCCACTTCTTATGTTCATATAGGTAAGGTTCATTCCCATGTCCCTGCTACTATAGACATAACTACAAATAACCTCATTAAGAGATAAAACTCATCCTCCTAAACGTAGCAATCTTGCACTGATCATTCTGGAATGAGCTATTTATTAATTTTCAGTGCTTTCACAACCACTTAACAATAACTTGTTATTACCCATTAAACTTTTAAACTAGTGATGTTCTAGAGAAAGTTGGGTTACCATTATTGGTGGCTAATTTTCAGTAAAGGGTTTTAGCCCCATTCCACTAGATGTACTAACTATCAAAGCTCTTGAAAGTGCTTTCGTTAACGGATCCACCAAGTTATTACTTGATTTAACATAAACAATATTAATAACTCCATCAGTTATTAATTGCTTGACATATTCATGTCTCAAGCTAATATGTCTAGACTTTCCATTGTATACCTTATTGTATGCAATAGACAAAGTAGCCTCACTATCACAGTATAAAGAAATGGATGACGTTGGTTGTAGCCACAACCCTATTTCCAATAACAAATTTCTAATCCATTTCGCTTCTTTACCTGTTGCCGCTAATACTATAAATTCAGATTCTATAGTTGAATGTGCTATACATGTTTGCTTCTTCAAAGCCCAAGAAATTGCTCATCCGGCAATTGTAAAAATGCATCCTGATGTAGACTTATTATCATTAGCACTTGTTATCCAACTTGCATCTGAATATCTTTCAAGTACTGCTGGAAACTCATAGTAAGTTAAACTCAGATTAATAATTCTTTTAAGATAACCACAAATTCTATTTATTGCTTTCCAATGAGCAATACACGGATGGCTAGTGTATCTAGAAAGTTTGTTTACTGCAAATACGATATCTAGCCTGGTACAATGCATGTCATACATTAAACTTTCAATTACACTAGCATACTCAAGCTGTGCAACGGACCTACCAGAATTATTAAGCAAAGTTTCACTAGGGTCATAAGGGGTATTTGCTTCTTTTATTTGTATATGCTTAAACTTAAGAAGCAATTTTTCTATATAATGTGACTAACACAAAACGTAACCCCTACTATGCTTCTTTACTTTAATTCCCAATATAGTATCTACTTCATTCAAATCCTTCATCTTGAATTTTGAATTCAGATACTCTTTAGTTTCAGATACACCTTTGATGTTTGTACCAAAAATTAGCAAGTCGTCGACATATAAACATATAACAACACCATAATCATTTGTGAATTTAGAGTATATGCATTTATCAGCACTATTATGTTTAAATCCATATGATAAAATGACAAAATCAAACTTTTCATGCCATTGTTTTGGTGCTTGCTTCAATCCATATAACGACTTTACTAATTTACAAACCTTCTTTTCATTCTCAGGGAGAACAAACCCTTCCGGTTGTTCCATATAGACTTCTTCATCCAAATCACCATTTAAAAATGCAGTTTTCACATCTATTTGATGCACATGCAAATTATATAAAGATGCCAATGCAAACAATATTCTAATTGATGTGAGCCTAGCTACTGGTGCATATGTATCGAAATAGTTTATTCCTTTTTTCTGCTTAAAACTCTTGACAACCAGCCTGACTTTAAATGTCTAAATAAACCTGTCTGTATTGTATTTTCTTCTAAATACCCACTTACAACCTATTGCTTTTAATCCTTGAGGCAAGTCTACTAAAACCCATGTCTGATTAGATATTAATGATTCAAAATCATCATCTATAGCCTCTTTCCAAAAAGCTGCATCTCTTGAAGTCATTGATTCACTTAGACTTTAAGGATCATTCTCAACATTCAACAATATGGGTATTTTCTTAAGAACCTTTGTTCTATTTTCTTCAACTAAAAATACAATAGATTGAGATGAAATAAAATCAGAGCCTAGTGTCTTTTCTTTTCTTACTCTTTGGCTTTTCCTTGGTTCATTAACAATTTCAAACTGTTTTCTTTTCTCACCTTGAGAATGACTACTAGCCGGATTAGAGAAAACTGTTTGATCATTCTCTTTTCCAGACATTGAGTAGTCGTTATAGAATTTATTTTCTATAAATTCGACATCTCTAGACTCAACTATTGTATTTGAGTCTAAATTAAGCAACCTATATGCCTTTGAATTTTCTGCATATCATACAAATATACTTTTAATTCCTCTTGGACCCAACTTGGATCTCTTAGGATCGAGTGCCTTATAAAAAGCTACACAACCCCATACTCTCAAATATGACAAATTTGGTTTTCTTCCTTTCCAAATTTCATATGGTGACACATATGTCTTCATAGATGTAATTCTATTGTGTATATGACATGCAGTAAACAATGCTTCACCCTATAAATATTTTGGAGTATTAGCATTAATCATCATATAATTAATCATTTCAGTGAGTGTCCTATTTTTTCTTTCTGCCAAACCATTTTGTTGTGATGTATAGGGTGCAGTTTTGTGATGTATAACATCATGCTCTTCACAAAAAATATCAAATTCATGTGAAAAATATTCACCACCTCTATCACTACGAAGGCATTTAATTTTCCTTCCTTTTTGGTTTTCAACTTCAGTTTTATAGCGCTTAAAATACTCAAAAACTTCATCTTTATTACACAATAAATAAACATAAGTGAACTTAGAACAATCATCTATAAATGCGATAAAATATCTTTTTCCTCCTCTTGTTAAAACACCATTGAATTCACATATGTCCGAATGTATTAAGTCTAATAAATTTGTATTTCTTTCGACAGTTGGAAAAGGTTTCTTAGTCATTTTTGCTTGAATACATGTTTCACATTTATCATTATAATCATCATTGCAAGCAATTAAACCAAGTGCGTGCAAGTATTTTAAAGATCTAAAATTTATATGTGCTAAACGTAAATGTCATAAATGAGAAGACGATTCAACAATATAAGCAGAAGAATTCACTTTATTATTAATACTTAGTTTGAACATCTCATCACAAGAATACCTCTTCCCAACAAACATTCCATTTTTCGACATTATTAACTTGTCGAACTCTAGAACAGTCTTTATACCGTTTTTACATAATAAATTTGCAGACACAAGATTCTTTCTAATTTCTAGAACATGCAGTACATTAAGCAACGTCAATTTCTTCCCAAAAGTAAACTGAAGTTCAACAGTTCCTTTTCCTAGAACTTTGGCAGAATTATGATTCCCCATTAAAACTTCTTGATTGTCCGTTAATGCTTCATATGTCTTGAATTGTGCCTTGTCATTGCACACATGTATAGTAGCCTCTGAGTCGAGCCACCAATCGGAAGATTTTTGCCGCTGCCATATTCAGTTCGGTAATCATGCTAATATGCATCATTGATACCATTGCAACATGTTATCAATTCCAGAGTTTTCCACCATATTTGCGCTATTGGTCTTATTGTCATATTGCTCAATTGCTTTTCTGTGTCTATAATCACGAATGTAATGGTCATTCTTTCCACAATGGTAGCAGACATCATTTGCATTCTTTTAATTGTTGTCGGAATTGGTTTTCTTAAACTTCCCTTTGTCAATTTTGATTTTGAAGTTCTTTTTGTATTTGTTTCCTTCAACAATGTGAACTTTGGAGGAATCTTGATTTGCAAAATTCTTATCTCGATTTTGAGTCTCCTCTTCAATTTGAATACCCTTTTGCAAATCCTCCAAACTAATATCTTCCACCATGTGTAGAAGTTTCTTTCTATAGTTATTCCATGTTTGGGGTAATTTTGCCATAATAGCCCAAACTATCATAGGATCCGGAATAACTATTTTAAGTTCACGAAGCTTTGAGACCAAGACCAATAATTCATGAACTTGGTCTAGGATGGGTTTGTTATCAAACATAGTGAACTCATAATATTTGAACATTAAAAATTTATTGGTACCTATTTTCTCCGTTGTGTACTTGTGTTCAAGTGCTTCCCAAATTTCCTTCGGAGATTGAATGTGTGCGTACAGGTCATATAAGCGATCAGATAATGTGCTCAAGATGTGTTCTCGACATACCAATTCATCTTCTTCACGCTTCTTTCGATCGGCAACTATTTTGTCTGAGTCTTCGTCACTTGGTTCACTAATAGGCTCCAATTTTGGGTCCAACACATATATGACATTTAGAACAGTAAGCATGAAACGCATCTTATCCTTCCAACGGGTAAAGTTTGATCCATCAAATTTGTCTAGCTTGTAGACATCTTGATTGATAATCTTCAAAGTCATGTTATCAGACTTGTTCTCCATGATGAAAATAACACTTTAAGATTGTTGTTGTAAATGTAGAAATATAGAGAATGATCCGAATAATGACTTTGAGGTACGACTTGAATCGTTTCCTTAAAGTGTTATTTGCCCCCACTCGAATGAGTTTGCTAAAGGGTTCTTGGCAAGTCACTTCCAGGATACAACAAAGTATGGAATATTCGATTAGCAAAACCAAACTATATTCCCTTAAAAATAACTAGAAAGAAATTGTATGAATGTGATGGAGAGACAAAGGAGAGCAAAGAAATTGTGTAAACAACAAATTTCTGAAATTAATGAATTCTCTTCTACTAATGTTACCCATATATATAGAGAGAATTGCACTTTTTAGACATATCTTTTGGTTTTGAGTGTGTCCTCTCACCATAAGAGGTCAATTATCAATAATTACGTCTGTTAGAAAGAGAATGCATCATGTTTTTACGCGAAACCGTAAAAGGTTCAGCAGTTTTCAATCTCTAAAGAATGTGATTGTTGGGTGATTGACCCCAACTCCATCTTCTGACAAACAGCCACACTCATATATATATTATATTCTTAAAATATTCAACACATTATACTATCAACTTAGATTCTCCTAGTCAATTCCAATTACAATTTTAATATATAAAAATAAACCACAGCAAGTGACCAAATGGTAAGAGCGTGGACTGCGGCTCTCTAATAAACAAAAAAAGTGTAGGAGGTCCTAGATTCGATACTTTGAGCTGGTGAGTCTGCTTGACTGTGGCCACGGGCAGAGTGAAATTCCCATAGCCTCTCAGGATTCTGAAGGAGTGAATAACCGTGTCTTGGCATCAGTTGTCTTCCTTTTTCTAAAAAAAAAAATGTACAAAAATAACAAAAACCCAACTCAAAGATCATAGGAATTAACGAAATTAAAAATAAATAAAAAAGTTAAATTCCAATTACAACATGCAAAAATTGAGAGATTTTTCAGTATGACCGGTATATAGGGTGGTACATCGCGTGTTACTTTACAAATGGTGGGATATGTGTGCTAAAAAGTTAATAACTTAAAAAATAAAATTTTCTATCACTTCTATTAAAACACATTGTATATCACTTATGTACATGTCGTAAATAAAAATTTTTCGCAAAAATGGTAAAAACCCGCGTCAAGGTTCAAGGGATCAATGCAAGAAAACCAACCATTTTCCAGAGATTGCGTTGGGAATTGGCGGAGCCGTCCTCAATTGGGTTGACGGAGGAAGAGTCGAAGACCTCGAAAGGAAGGAGTAGCATGTTGATCCAGCCGTGGATTGGTACATGACCGACAACGTCGATTCAGCAGTTGAGCGAGGCAACGTGGAGCGCAGTGCGGCTGTCGTAGTCGAATGGTGGTGGTAGTTTGTGATCCGTCTGCAACCACTCCTCATTTTTCCTCCATCTTTCTCCCTCCCAAGAATTAACCCAACATCAATATTTTACGGGTCCTAAAGACCCGGTTTCAGTCGTCTGATTTCGGTTCGGTTGGCAGGCAAGGTCCGCACCTTAGACATGCCCATCAGGCTTGTCCAATTGCATCTAAACACCTTTGCAATGGATCAAAGAAACTTGGAACCAATGTTGTTGCAATCACAAAACTCGTCTCCCTAAATTGTTAAGAATGAATCTCACGTTGACAAGAGGAGGGACTTTACATGAGTTTATAAGAGGTTGGGTTATTCTCCATGTTACCAATTAGTTTTATGGTGAAACTCTAGCTTTCTTCATGGTATCAGAGCAGGTTATCTCACGTGTGAAGTCAAATGACCATATGCACTCTACGTCACCATGTTGCGTTGTCCACGTATGAGGCTTGAAAATTTGCTACACGTGAGGAGGGCATGCAGAGTATGAATCCACATTGATGAGAGGAAGGAGTCGAGGGACTTTGCATGGGCTTATAAGAGGTTGGAAAAATATTTTTCATATTGTCAATTGATTTTATGGTAGAACCGCTTTCTTCATAAATCCGGTGGCAATAACAAACTCGTCGGCATAGCAATGTTATTGTAGGTTTCACTGTTGAGGCAAGACAGCTTCATAGTTCCATGCTGCTACATCTTGAGACAAGCAGTTGAGGAACGTGTAGTTTTCAAGGCCATGCAGGTAGAAGAAGGGTGAATCTCTAAGACTGATGTCATGGTCGAGGAACCACTTAGGGAAACAGTTGGTGGTGTCATTGATCGATATGATTTGGTGCCAGTAGTCTATGCTCTCAACGATGAAGTCCCCGGATGATGGCAGAGTGAAAATGGTTTGGGTTTGGTTGTTACGTACATATGAGAGATCAAACCTTGGATACCCACAATTTGAGGGTTGAAGATTGCTTAGCCGAAAAGGGAATCAAACCGGCTTAGCTGCCGTCTGTAAATTTGATCTACCACGGGTGGTAACTCGTAGTGTTTGAGGGAGGAAGAGAACAAGAAGAATAAGCAGGTGAAGATTTCTAAGTTAGCCATATGATAGTCGCTAAAAACCAGACTAATATAGGAAATTGCCAAAGCAAACCCAATAAACGATCTCGTTTGATTATAATAGTAGTACAAAACAATCATTTGTCTCTAGCTATCACAAACCCAAATACACACACACACACATATACATATACAAATCAAATCACAACCATACCTTATGGCAAAAAATAACACGACCATCAAAATCTATGGTGATGCTATAGAAAAAGTTGAAGAAGACATTGAGAAAGAATGGGTAGCAACAGATGAGCCCTCTGGTGAATTCCTACAAACGGGGCATGTTGCATTCATTTTAAGCCATTCGTCTATGCAACTAGCATGGAAGTAATGATTACACTCTGGTATAGTCCTCAACGCTTCCTTGGCCTCGTACTCACTTAAACATATTGAACACGTGTTGTCGTTGGGCTTGGGCAGTCTCTTACTCTCCCCGAGCAAAGTCTTGGGGTATGATTGAATGGTTGGGCCATCAAGCCCTATTGTGACGAAGGTAGGTTGCCGAGAAGCTAAGGTGGAGAGATCCATGCTTGGCTGGTGGCGATGAGCGTGAGCCTTTATCCTGCCGAAGATATAACTTGCGAGTCCAATGATGCATAATAGTCCGGGTATTCCCACACCTATGATTATACCATATTTTGCGCTTCTTGGAAGACCTGAACGTGAAAGATCATAGGAATTGCAATTGGTTAGTTCATATATTCAGTTCATTTTCAATGGAATGGACATCACTATTATTAATAGAAAACTTTCGTTAGTATATAGATGGCAGAAGAGTTTCTTTTGGAGTGTTTGACATGTATATGTGAACATAAGTTGAAGAAAAAATTAAATAAATTTTAATATTTTGCAACTATTGTTGTTTTCTCAACTAAGACTTTATTTGAATGATGGGTGCATGAATTCAGATCATAAGTGGTGTTTAATTAAGAAAAAAACATTTTTATAATCTAATCTATTGATCACACTCTAGATTACAAAAACCATTTACTATTGTACAAAATGTTTTATTGATCACTAGGTGATTCCAATGAATGATGGTTTCACTCGCCTTTATATTTATGTCAAGGATATGCAGAAGAAGTGAATTATGTGCATTTAGTGTTTTAATCTCAATTTTTAATATTAAAAAGTGAGTTAATTATCTTAAATTATTATGATCAAATGATAATTTAGGCATTTTACTTCTCACACACCCATTATAATTTTTGTCCGTTGATTTTCTTTAATTCATCCGATTCGACGGTTGAAAATTAAAAAGATATATAAGAAGTAAAATAGGATATGTGAATATCACATTTCTAAATTTATACCTTGCTAACATCATGTAACGTGATCCACTCGTTTATACTGTTAAACTATGACAATTGCACTCAGGTCAACACACTGAATTTCTTTGATAGGACATGATTATGACGTTAAAAATTTTAAAAGCGGTAGGTTGGTAAGCATGGAACTTTCGGTCACTTTCCGCCCTTGTGCATAGGGCTAGTTCGGGTCGAGATCTCGAACTGAAATCTAAAGCCCGAATCCCAAATCGACTATCTTTGGGATAGGATTCTAAAACCCGAAACCATACCAAAATTTTGGTATTCTCGAATTTCAGGCATCCCGAAATTATTTTGGTTTTTCGGTTCGGGATCAAGAATGAATGCAGTTAGAAGATATCAACCTAATTTAGAAAGATCGAATGAATGAAATCCTCAAATAACAAATTTCCAATCCACTAATCCCAAATTTCCAGGCCCCTAATTCGGTTTGGGCTCGGGATTTTTTTACAGCCCTACTTGTGCATCCCTTATTCCCTGTTTGACTACAGGGTTGTAAGAAATCCCAAGTCCAATAAGTCAACTCGGTTTAATTGTGCTGGCCGCACTTTAACAAGATTAGTTATACCATAAATTAAGTAATTTTTATGTATCTTTCGTTTTTTTAATTTTCTTTACTTTGATGAGTAAAGTTTATGTCTCCTAAGCAGCTAGATGTAATTTTTTTTAATTCCTTTTGCACCCTCAAAGTTTATAAAAAAAAAAAAATTTAAATTGTCTTACTGCCAACCTGAATCATATGTTTTGACAAAACTAAACTTGATAAAAAAAGTTATGTCTTACTACCAATGATTTAGATGAATAAGATCTAAACAATATATATATATCGTACTGGATAATACTTGCATCCGCTAATGTGGGGATGCACATATTCCCTCATTTGCAAATAATGTATCTTGACCAAATTAATTAATGATTGAATTTTCATTTGAAGATCATTCATACAAAAAAATAGTTCGAATTGAATTTCGTTTTATCATCCAAATGTATCAAATAAATGAACGGTTCATTATGAATATGTTTTTTGGTAATTACATTGTTGATTTGTTCTATACATTAGTATAATTAAATGATCTCCGATTGAAATGATTTGTTGTAGAGATATCTCTAAATAAAGATAAAAAGAATTGAACGGGTCCAATTTGATTCTATTCATAGTCACCCAAACTTGTATATTATAACCAAGAGTGAGTGTTATTAATAACTTTCAAGATGTGTTTAAAGATAAAAGATTTATTTGTATAAGCCATGAAAATCAAGAGCAGAGGTAGCAGCTTAATTATATGCAAGTAACCTATAAAATAGTACATATATAGTGGAGTAATTGGAAAATTAACCTACCTTCACTCTTAGCCTCAGGAATATTCGAGCACACAATCCGATCAACATCTCTGTTAAACCCACAATCTCCACCACGGGCTTCACAATCAGGACAGTCAGGCGTTGACCAAGTCAACCCAACACCACGCCAAACATCCCTAAACAACTCCAGCATCTCATCAGCAGCTGTAGTCGGAACCATAACACTCGAAATCACCGGACACAAAACCACTGACGGTAACGGTGACGGTGACGGTGACGGTGAAGCTGACGAAGACGACGTTGACTGAAGCCAATTTTCGTACACCCCCGACTGAACAGCAAACACCATGTGATTCTCAGTGCTGAGACAGGGAATAATCGTGGCTATGAAGGGTATCGACGTCGCGTGGCTTGCTCGTGCCAGAGAGGAGCAGTTGAGGAAGGTGAGGTTCTGGACTCTGTCGAAGTGGAACGGCGTGCCGTGGAGGTTGAAGGTGTTGTTTAGGAACCGTTTGGGGAGGCAGTGGTTGGGGTCGTTGATGTAAAGCGTTTGGAAGTCGTAGTCGATGCTTTGGACTATGAAGTTGTCGGAAGAGGCTGGGAGGGTGAATGTGGTCATGAATGGGGTTTGGTTGCTGCATGAGAGGTCAAACCCTGGATTGTTGTACCGACAGCGTGGGGATTGGGGGTTTCGAAGCCAGAAAGGGAATCGGACCGGAGGTCCGCGGGGGCAGTTTGATGCAGGGCAGATGGAAGAAGCCCTTGTTGGATGGAAGAAGATGATCACGAAAAGTAAGAATAATGAGAAGAGTTGTAACTGTAAGGCAGCCATTTGATAGTACTGGAAGTTGTTTGCTGAAAGCTTTAGCCAGGTAGGCATTGAGTGGTGGTTCATAGCTGCTATATATGAGTGTCTTAGAAATAAGAGTAAAATACTGACACGAAGATATTTAGGTAAAGGCCATGATATTGGGACATACAAACATGGTATTTGGCCAAACAAAATAAATAAATAAATATATATATATTTTAAACAAATGATATTATATACACTAAAAGAGAGAATGAATGCTTAGCCTCATAATGGGTTAGCAATAATATGGTTCAAATTTGTCTTTAGTGAATATCAAATATAAGACTTTTCACTTATTGATAAAAAAGAATATCATTAGATCATAGTAAGTGGCAACAAAATTAATATATTTATTTCATTAAAAATCCGACAACCAACATATTTATTAATATACTTTTAATATAAATTGTAGTAATTTTATAGATCTATATAATTTAATTATTCATTTCGTCTTTCACCTATACTATATATTTTGATAATTAGTGTAATAATTGGACTAGTCCAAATACCTAATGGTGTGACAACTAAATGTAAATCGTTTGACATTTTAGCATTTTGGTGGACGCAGATGAAGGTCGTGACGTGCGTGTGGGTGGCGGTGGAAACTGGGGAAATGTCATCGGCTTCACACCGTAAACTTATTGGGAGGGCATGGAAGAGGTCAGCGTTTGATTATTTGATAGAAAAATGACATATTAAATAAGTTGGGTCATTGAAGGCATTGAATGTCTTTCAAACTCATATGGAGTGATGGAGGGTCTAAAAAATGACATATTAAATAAGTTGGGTCATTGAAGGCATTGAATGTCTTTCAAACTCATATGGAGTGATGGAGGGTCTAATCTTTGTTTTGTCTTGCACGGGTTTATGGTTTACCAAGACCCTTTTTAATTTTCTAGATAAATACAATTAAAAGGGTTAATATACCCACCTCATAATCTTATTTTTCCACCTACTTGTTAATGAAAATTTTAATAACGAATTTAATCTTATGTAAAAAGACTTCAAAAGCCTTGTTAAAAGTTAATCCTTTTATATATTCTTCATACTCAAAGAAAAAAAAAAGAACAGAAAAAAATTTAAAAACTAAAATGAGAAAAGAATCAAATCTTCCCATTTTGTCTCTTCATCCCCCGCCACTGTCAACTCTTTCTTCCTCCTCCATCTTCTATCTCTTCATTCCACCCCACCCACCCCAAATTCTCTCTCTTTTTTCCCCTACTTTCAACCCTTAATTCTAAATTAGAATCGGGAAATTGAATCTTAAATCCAGATTTGGTAGGGGGAGAAAGAAAGAGGTAGAGATGAAAATAGAAAGGAGAAGAAAACAGAAGGAATATAACTTCCCCAAGGACAAAGGAAAAAGGAGTTGCCGCCATCATATGTAATGCCTGTTGTGGTTTTTGTTTTTTTGGTAGGTTAGGCAGGGACATTCACGGCTGTTCCATTCTCTTAAAATCGATTCAATCATTTTTTATATTTTATTTAGGAAACTGTTAGGGATAAGTAGGTGGGAAGAAAGTGTTTGATTTTTTTAACTTTTTATGATGGGTAAAAATATAACGTAGGTAGAAAAATAAAATTATGAAGTTGGCATGGTAGAACTCACTATTAATAACTCAACAAATAATTCACAGAAATGATTAACATTACTAAGAAAAAAAAAAAGGAAAATACATGGCAATCTACATGCGTGCATGAGTGATTGATCAATATGTTTAATTTTCAAAAGTCTACCTTTTTTGTTTTGATTCTAAAATATATTGATGTTTTGTTACTTAGTGTTACGATCTAATAATATTTCTCATCACTTGTCAGTGAGAGGTCTTAGGTTTGATTTTTTCCAAAAACGAGTTTGAACCACATTAATACTAGCTCATTGTGAGGCCAAGCTCACCCTCTCTTCTTTAATGTAGATAATATCGTTTGTTAAAATATATATATTGATGTTTTTGTTATCTAAAGGGCGCATCCAAGTATGGAGACAGATATTAAGCTACTTTTACGCTCATGCCTTAGCTTATGGGTAAAATAAAGAAAGTGGGACATGTCATGGCGTAGAGTTTGGCTTTGAAATCCATGCCATTAGCATCGATGTTGGCGAGAATTTTTTTATTGTGATGTGAATATAAATGGTACATCACGTGTTTTAATAGAAGTTGAGGTAAATTTTATTTTTGAAGTTATTAACTTTTTAGCACACATATCACATCATTTATATAATAACATGTGATGTACTATCTCGTGTAACAATCACATTGAAAAATCTCTCGATGTTGAGGCATGGCACCAATGAAATTGACAAGGTCAAGGAGCGAGGGCTCGAGGCTTTGGTAGCATGGAGGCATTCTAGCTATGCAAGTGCCATAAATAGGGGATGTGTTATCCACACATCATTTTTTACTTCTTACACACCTCTTATTAATTTTTGTTTGTTGAATTTCTTCAATTCATCCGATTCAACTGCCAAAAATAAAAAAGATGTGAAAAAAATAAAAAAATATATGGATATCACATCCCTAAATAGGACATGACGTCGGCAGCCGAGAAGAGTGGAGGTCATAGTTGTGGCACGTTGTTAGATGACATTAAGGGCTGGTTTGGTATTGCTGTGCTTTGAAAAAAAGCTTCTGTGAGAATAAGCGGCTGTGCTGTGAGAATAAGCGGCTGTGAAATAAAGCCAGTAGAGTGTTTGGTAAACTTTTTTGTGAAAGTCCTTTTGGAAAAAAAAACAGGATGATAGTGTGTCTTTTCATTAAAGGAGCACTGTAGCTCCGTGTGCTTTGAAAAAACTGGCTTTTTTTCAAAGCAGCAAATAGCAGCTTCAGCTTTTCCTTTGATTTTCAGCTTATTCTCACAGCAGCTTCCAAAATAAGCCCTTTTTTTTTCAGTTTACCAAACACAAAAATGACCCTCAGCTTTTTTTAACAATGGCTTTTTTTAAAATCACCTCAATCCCAAACGGGGCCTAAGGGGAATGCCATGAAGGAATGGACGTCATTCATAAACAATGAAAAGAAAGAAAATGTGGCATTGAAAGTTGGATTAGGATCTTCTCCCCTCATCTTTTTATCCCCTTCAGTTATCTTCTTTCACATTCTTTATTTTATCTTTTTTTTTCTATAAAAATATTAATATAAGATGTTGATGTGGCTTAACCGTGACCAATCAAATAAAAGGGCAGAGAAGAAAAAGGGAAAAAAAGAGATGAAAGAATCCTACTCCTTGAAAGTTCTGCATAAAACAGAAAATTTTCAAACGATTGAATTGATAAAAACACAAATATCTTTTTATTAATTGATATTAATTGTTTGGTTGGAAAAGATATTGAAGTCGCGTTCATGACCAATGTTTTAGTATTGAGACTAATTTAGGCGGGTTTTGTTGCCTGTGGGGGTGGACTACAGATTAGCCTAGGCATTTGGAAAGTGCTCTTGAGGTGCACTTGAGGCATTGTCAAGGCGCCACCTGGGCGTTTAAATTATTATTATTAAAAAAATGATTTTTTTTTGTGAAATATCATATCAACTTTTAAATATTTTTTTTTTAAATATCATATAAACTAAAATTTTAAGGAATTTGTCATATCAACTTTTCAAAATCATTAATTTGTCATTTCACCCTAACTTCATTAAGTTTATCATCCAAAATAAGCTATGTTCCTTCCACATGACTTTGTTTCAAGGTTATTTCAAACTTTTTAACTCCCCACACTCTTTCAAGATTATTTCAGACATTTCAAGTCATTTTTTTTAGAATAAGTGAACCGTGTTAAATTATCAAAGCTTGCAATTAATTAAATTTCATGTTAGTGAGCCTAATATACTTGTTTAGTAGTTCATCATAAATTTTTGAAATGAACATGACATGTTTTGTTTTTTTACCCACCAAAATTTTTGGTTCTGTATCAAAGAGAAGTAACTTGTGAAAAAGAGGTTAAATGTCTAAAACCAATTTATTACTCCACCTTCTAGCATGAATATGTCCTTGTATAAAAATACAAAAATTAAAATTAAAAAATTAAAAACTTTTGAAAATGAGGTCAAAAGTCCAAAATAATCTGGAACACAAGTCAATGAACGTGACTTATTTTAGATGCAAAACTTAATGGAGTTGGGCTAAGATGACAAATTAATGATTTCGAAAATTTGATTTGAAAAATCACTTATAATTTGAGTTCATATAACAAATTGAAAAATGTGTATAAGTTCATATGACATTTCAAAAAATTTAGGGTAAATTACACAAGGGAAGTGTTATTAACACTCTAAAAATCTCGTTCTACACTCGTCACAAGTGTATTTTTCTTTTTAAATATAAAAAGTTTGGAGTGTAGAATGAGATTTTTGGAGTGTCAATAACAATTCTCATTACACAAAATTACCTCAACTATAGGTCGAACTACAATTTCTTACCTCATGTTTTAAACATTGCAATATCATACCTCAATTTATGAATTCATTTCAATGTTAGACATCCGTTAAAATTTCTGTCAATTTTGTTGATAAGTGATGACATGGCAGGTGTGGGGTTCACTCCTCACTCAACTGAATTTAAAAATTAATTAAATTTAATAAGTTAAGATTTTTTTAATCTGAAAAAATTAAAATTTATTAAAACACTCTCTCATCTCTCCCTCATCTCTCCCTCGTCTACTCTGCCGTTAAGCTTCGTAAGATTGGCAGGGGAGCTATGGAATGCGTCGTGTGCTTGAGCGAGTTCGATGACTTCGAAATGTAGCATTTGTTTCCCAAATCCGACCACGTCTTCCATACAGATTGCACCTGACACCTGACACCTGACTCGCACTCGACGGGTCGCTCGCTAATCCAACCCAGATTGGACACCGAGTGGTACACGTTGAGACTGCTGGAAAAGGTGAGGAGGCAACTGGTTTCGAGCGGCAACAGCAAGAACCCGTGCACGTTGGACCACCTTGGGGAGCTGGACGATTTCTATGAGCAGATCCACCACCACAACCGAGCAAGGCAGCGAAGTTTCAATCCTTATCATCAGGCTCGAACACAAGATTTTCGAGTTAAACAGGTACAAGCTCGTAGGGAATCAGAAACAAGAGACAACCAATTGGGTGGCGGCGAAACCAATGGAGAAATGAAACGGATTGGTGGTGGCTGAAGCGGGGGAGGTTAGATTGGTGATGGCTGAAACGGGGGAGGCTGCAAAATCAAGAGACACCCAAGATCAAATGTATACATGTTCCTCCAAAGTAAACTTACTGATCATTGTTTTTTTTTTTTTTAATTAGGGAACGTTGCTGCAAATCATGGAGAGTGTTTTTTCAATTATCTTAATATTTTCAGACCAAAAAAAATTCTTAATTTTCGTTTTTTTTCGTACCAAAGCCAATGCAGTAGACGAGGGAGAGATGAGGGAGAAAGGACACAAATCCTTTCCAGATCTGAGCCTAGGGATCAATAGATCTGGGCTATTGAAATTTAATCCAACGATTACAATTATTATAACTTTTAGAAAGATCCCTATTTGTTGTAGATCAAATTTCAAAGGTTTGGATATATTGATCCCTAGGCTCAGATCTGAAGAGCGTCGGGGAGAAAAGAGGCAAAGAGACGTGAGGAGATAGGAGGTTTTTTAATAATATATATTTTTTTAAACTAAAATTTCTTAACTTATTGATATTTAATTAATTTTTAAATTCAATTAGGTGAGGAGCACCATGCACCTGTCACATTATCACTTAACAGAAAATTGACAAAAAATTTAACAGATGTTTGACATTGCAATGAATTCATAAGTTGTTGTATGACATTGCAATATTTAAAACATAAGGTATGAGAGTGTGGTACCCATAGTTGAGGTAGTTTTGTGTAATTTACCCAAAAAATTTCTAAACAAAAACAGACCAAATCCAAAACAACGTCATTTAGGCAGATTTTTTTAGAACCCAAAACAACGTCGTTTAGGCAGATTTTTTTAGAACCCAGTAATTCTCTTTCTACAAACGAATTCCAAATTTGTCATGCAAATTTTCCAGTTTGCCCACAAATAAAAACTCACCGGATTGGTGACCACCTACCACGTCTAAATCACCTTAACTAATTTTCTTTCATCTCATCTTTACCTCAAGTTCAAATAATTAAATTCAATATTAATTTTTAAATTAATTTCAGGTTTAATTAATTTGCCTCCAAAGTAAACTTACTGATCATTGTTTTTTTTTTTTAATTAGGGAACGTTGCTGCAAATCATGGAGAGTGTTTTTTCAATTATCTTAATATTTTCAGACCAAAAAAAATTCTTAATTTTCGTTTTTTTTCGTACCAAAGCCAATGCAGTAGACGAGGGAGAGATGAGGGAGAAAGGACACAGATCCTTTCCAGATCTGAGCCTAGGGATCAATAGATCTGGGCTATTGAAATTTAATCCAACTATTACAATTATTATAACTTTTAGAAAGATCCCTATTTGTAGTAGATCAAATTTCAAAGGTTTGGATATATTGATCCCTAGGCTCAGATCTGAAGAGTGTCGGGAGAAAAGAGGCAAAGAGACGTGAGGAGATAGGAGGTTTTTTAATAATATATATTTTTTTAAACTAAAATTTCTTAACTTATTGATATTTAATTAATTTTTAAATTCAATTAGGTGAGGAGCACCATGCACCTGTCACATTATCACTTAACAGAAAATTGACAAAAAATTTAACAGATGTTTGACATTGCAATGAATTCATAAGTTGTTGTATGACATTGCAATATTTAAAACATAAGGTATGAGAGTGTGGTACCCATAGTTGAGGTAGTTTTGTGTAATTTACCCAAAAAATTTCTAAACAAAAACAGACCAAATCCAAAACAACGTCATTTAGGCAGATTTTTTTAGAACCCAAAACAACGTCGTTTAGGCAGATTTTTTTAGAACCCAGTAATTCTCTTTCTACAAACGAATTCCAAATTTGTCATGCAAATTTTCCAGTTTGCCCACAAATAAAAACTCACCGGATTGGTGACCACCTACCACGTCTAAATCACCTTAACTAATTTTCTTTCATCTCATCTTTACCTCAAGTTCAAATAATTAAATTCAATATTAATTTTTAAATTAATTTCAGGTTTAATTAATTTGTTTATTTTTCATCATAGTCATCTTTTCAAATGAAGTCTGAGAGCGTTTGAGAATGTATGAAAAATATATGTGGAAAAGATGAAGCCACACACCCTTTGCATTGAACAGTCGCCTTCTAAAATGAGAGGGGATGTGAGAGGGGTGAGAAGGCTTAAGGAATGGCCTCCGTATTTAGATCCCGTACAAATACTCGGGGGACTTAAATGTAATTATGTAATAAAGGAATGGGCAAATATGTAATAAGTGAGGAGCTCTTATTCTATAAAAGGACTCCTCACCCTCACAATTAGGGGATGCCATTTCTTAGGCCAATTCCTTAGGCCATGGAAGGGCTCTCTCACCTTCAGAAGCTCTCTCAATCTCTCTCCCTCACAAACAGATAAATACATAATCAATGTGGACGTAGCCCAAACCTTGGGGTGAACCACGATACATCTTGTGTTATTTACATTTCTTGCAGATTCACGGTTGGATTTACGTTGTTCCAAGACCATCCGTTTTTGTGCATTAACATTTGGCGCCGTCTGTGGGAATCGACACAAAATACTATGTCAGTTCTTTCATTTTTTCACCTCCACCGTGAATCTACAAAACCCACACAGAGACACAGAGATAAAGCTCTCTCTCTCTCTGCCTCTGAACTCACGCCTTTCCCCATTCCCACCACGTTTCTTCATACCATTTAAATTATTCTTCAACCCATCACTTTCTCCCCATAGAGATTCTCATATTCATACTCAAACATTTCCTCAATCCCCCTACCTCGAAAAAAAAATGGCTGATCCACATGGCTACTAGCAATTCCATCATTTTCAGGACGGTCAACAAGGCATGCAGCATCAGCACCAGAAGTCCTACCAAGTTGCCAAGACGGCCACCGCTGTGACCGTCGTTGTTCCCCTTTTAGTGCTCGCTGGGTTGGTCCTTGCTGGCACGATCATAGCTTTGACTGTCGTCGTTGTCGAGCTTCGAATTAGAAGCCCAATTTGATCGGATCCTCTTGGTCCCTGTGGCTCACTTCCAGAAGCACAAGTACAACTCCGTCGGTGGCGGCGCCAACTCTGTGGCTAGTGGCTAACACCCGACCCAGATGCATCCGGATTCAACCCACCAGTCCCACATCAAAGGTGAAAGGTCTGTCATTCAATCGGTATTCCCAGCTTCATCTGTGCATATATATTCTTAATCTCTCAGATCTAGAAGCTCGAACTCATGGTTCAAGCGAGAGCAGCAGAGACAAGGATTTGGAAAAGGCGTTGACAAGGTTGCTGGGGACCTCATCCTTCGTCCCCGTCGTCTTCATCGATGGCAAGCTCGATGACACAATGGACAGAGTCATGGCCTCTCATATCAACGATACCACTTACCGCAAGGGATGCAAGCCGGTCGAACACATAGACGTGATGGGTAGATCCACATTAGCTAGCCCAAGCTCGTCTTTCCTCCCAAGCAATTGTGCTTCCTACAATCCAAGCCCAGGCTCTTCCTCCTTCCCTAGCCCAACATCATCTTCCTATGCTACTAACCAGAATGCTAATGGCAGATCCCTTATCCCATGGCTCAAAAATATCTCATCTGCATCTTTTTCGGCCTCCTCATCCAAATAACAGTACCTCTACATCCATGGCGGCTTTATTAGTGCCCCTGTTACCCCTTCATTAAGCTCCCCAACTGCTAGGACACCGAGAATGAGAACTGACTGGGATGACCAGTGTGCTCTGCCAGGTTGGGCTAGGTAGCAATTCCCCACCAGTGTGCTTCGCCATGATGGCTCTATCACTTTTTCAAGATGCGCGTTGTCGACGAGTTTATCGCCAGAGGAATGTAGGAGGAAGCCATTCACGGAGGTGGTGGGGGTATCTGTTCTAGTGGATGAGGTGCCTAGTCGTATTTGTTTTGGTTCACCCAAAAACAATTACAGCGGACAAAAATCTTCGGGTTTGGGCACCCAGATTCTGTCGTTAAAGGGGATTTGCGGCACATAGACACAGAACAACCCCACCACCACCACTGGATACTCTGATGGTTCTCCAAAGTATTTAAGATGCTAAGTTGGTGTTGGAGGTACTGATGAGGAGGAGGGCGCGCTGTCGACCACCCACATGCAAAAGCAAAGCAGAAAGCAGAAACAAAAGCGAAAGCAAAGCATAAAAAACTGAGAAAAAACAGGAAGGAAAAGAGAGGCTTTCCTCTATGAGAGCACATGGTGACACTGCAAAAGCAAGAAATAAACATCCCACCAGAATGATGTAATTTATTTTTATTATCTTTCGGAGATATCTGTATAAACCCCATCAGAGGGTAAAAAAAATAATAAAAAAAAGAGCCTAAAATAAATGGGCTGGCATGTTGTGGAGGGTGAAGGCCCATAAGCCCAAAATAGCCCAGGTGACCAAAAGTATGCCCAGTACTCCACAATTATTCAGCAACCTGCCGCTATTACCACCAACCAGGTGACGAAATCTACAACCCGTACTCCAATATCATTTGGCAACTAGCCATTCATGCCACCAACTAGGTGATGAAATGTACAACCCGTACTCTCCTTCATGTCACCAACCAGGTGATCAAAAGTACGCCTAGTACTCCAAATTATACATCAGCATTACTCATGTCATTCATACATAAACATTCATGAGAATCCCTCATGACAATCAAACATAAACATTCCTGACCATCATTCATGTCAACATTCATGAACATCACTCATGTTAACATTCATGAGCATCACTCATGACAACATCCATGAGCATCACTCATATCAATCAGCTTCAAAAACTTCATTTACAGAGCTCTATCTTCAAAAGCTTCATTTACAAAAGCTTCAGCTTCGAAAGCTTCATTTACAGAGCTCTAGCTTCAAAGCTTCACTTGCAAAGCTTCACCTACAAAGCTTCAGTGTAGGGTATACAAATACCGCATCCAAACAACCGCCACTTCGGCCCATACATGGATTCAATTTGAAGTCTCCAGCCAACAGACTCTATTAACCGAAGACTTGGGGGACTACATTATGTACCATATATTGGGCCTCAACTAGGCCTCATGAAAAATACTTGGGGGACTTAGCCCATTATTTATGTATTAAGGAGCGAGTCCTTATTCTATAAAAGGGACTCCCTCACTTTCATTAGAGAGCACCCATTATTCATGTACTGAAGAGCGAGCCCTTATTTTATAAAAGGGACTCCTTCACCTTCATTAGAGAGCAACGCCGCCAGCTGAGCAACCGTCTCGTCGCGAGCATCACTCCTAGCCCATCACTTATGTACTGAGGAGCGAGCCCTTATTTTATAAAAGGGACTCCCTCACATTCATTAGAGAGCAACGCCGCCAACTGAGCAAATGTCTCGCTGCGAGCATCACTCCTAACCCATCACTTATGTATTGAGGAGCGAGCCCTTATTCTATAAAAGGGACTCCATCACCACCATTAAAGAGCATCGCCACCTACTGAGCAACCGCCTCGCCGCGAGCATCAACTCTAACCCATCATTTATATATTGAGGAGCGAGTCCTTATTCTATAAAAGGGACCCCCTCACCTTCAAGCG
This sequence comes from Malus baccata, assembly GCA_006547085.1. NCBI lineage: Eukaryota > Viridiplantae > Streptophyta > Magnoliopsida > Rosales > Rosaceae > Malus > Malus baccata. The sequence continues at coordinate 362,549 of VIEB01000188.1, forward strand.
CCACAAGCCGAGCCAACCAAGGCAATATAAGCCACAAGCAGAGCAGCCTCGCAACATGTGCTATTTCTGGTTGATCATCATTTCGTATTGGGCACCGCCACATACTGAGCATCAGTTCAAGATGACATCTAGTTAGTTCGGCCCACACATGGACTGAATTTCAAGTCTCCAGCCAAAAGACTCTTTTGATTGAAGACTTGGGGAACTACTGTTTATACCATATTTAGGCCTCCGTATTTAAATCCCGTACAAATACTCGGGGGACTTAAATGTAATTATGTAATAAATGAAGGGGCAAATATGTAATAAGTGAGGAACCCTTATTTTATAAAATGACTCCTCACCCTCACAATTAGGGGAGACCATTTCTGAGGCCAATTCCTTAGGCCATGGAAGGGCTCTCTCACCCTCATAAGCTCTATCCATCTCTCTCTCTCACAAACAGATAAATACATAATCAGTGTGGATGTAGCCCAAACCTTGGGGTGAACCACCATACATCTTATGTTATTTACATTTCTTGCAGATTCACGGTCGGATTTACTTTGTTCCAAGACCATCCGGTTTTGTGCATCAACATTTGGTGCCTTTTGTGGGAATTGACACAAAAAACTATGTCGGTTCTTTCATTTTTTCACCTCTGCCGTGAAACTGCAAAACCTACACAAAAACACAGACACAGATTTTGTGAATCAACAACATGCATCTGCATGTATTCAAACCATTGAAAATCATCTATCTTTTCATTCAAAGCATACTGAGATAACCATAAAGATATTTGCCAGAAGTCTAATGTGAAGTCTAGACTTTTAGGTTTAGCTTTCCTTGTCAACGTTGTAATTGTACCATATTCTCAATCCTGCTTTAGGTTTTTCTCTGTTTATGGGATGTGTCAGTTGGGAAGAAATGTTCAAGAAGTTGGTGGTTTATGTAATTGTAATTGTAAACCACTGAAATTAATGCAGATGCATGAACAAACCTTTTCACGTATACATTCTTATTACTTTCTGACTATCTTAGTTGTCTAGTTAGCCTTGGGCGCGGATTTCCAGCGAGCTGGGCATGCAATTTAAACTTACCCACATGGGCTAACTAACAACTTTTTGGAGAATGTCTATTTTCCACCCTTGATCTTTTCAGATTATTTTGAAGCATGACACGTGTCCCTTGTTGGTTGAAAAACACACCAACGTTTTGGGGTTAAGATCCCTAGCAGGATTCATTTGGTTTTTGGGGGTTTTCAAATTTATTTTTCTAGAGAAAGAGATAAGCATTAAGGCTTCATCTTCCTCTTTGTTCTTCATTTATGAAACCCTAGTTGCAAAACCATTTTCATGCATTAAAAACCCAATCATTGAAGAATATGGTTGCATTGTCTTTAAGGTTTTACATTAAATTTATGGTGAAGTTATTCAAGTTTCAAATCTGATTATTGACCCATTTTAGGATTCACGTCAATTTCTTCCTTCAATTGTTTGACAAAAGAAACTGACTAGACATTGAATCCAGATCTGCAAATCATTATCATAATATCATATGCATAGTTTGTGTTGGTTTCGGTGCCACAAGGTGAAGAGCTCAGGATGAGCTGCCACTTCGTGAAGATTGAAGGAATCCTCAACTTGTGCAAAGTAAAGTTGCACAAAGGTAAAGTTGCTCCATAGACTATGTCTAGTAATTGACCTTTGCATGGTACTTTGTAAGAACCTTATTTGTATTAGTGGATTGGACTTAGTTGAGAGTCCCCAATTTTTTAACCCAGAGGTGGGTCTTTCTAGCCAAAAACTTCTTGTGTTGATAGCCTTTTATTACTTGTCACATATATCATCTATATGCACATGCTACATGTACCTTTTAACTTATTAATAGATATGTGCATGAAGTCATGCTCTCTCAACACAACAATAACCTAAAGTAAACTAGTGAAGTGTTGACTAGGACAATTATTTGTGTTTTAGATTGGAATATATAATTTGTGTTTGGTTGACTAACAAATCAGTCTTAGTTTACATGATAGTCAGTCCAACAGATCGTACTTTATTTACAAGATATTCCGCCTATACTAATTTCATCTAGTTTTTCGGTACTGGAATCTAGACCTAAATCATTGAATCCTGCTGAAGTAAGCGTCCATCAAACTACTAGCACAAAGTATGTTTCTAGGACATTGCAGTATGCAAGCCTTGATCACTGTTCTTACATTTTTAATATTAATTTCATTTTGCTCATACTCTGCCAAAATATTAAGTTGCATTTATTGTTATTAGCATATTCGAATTTATATATATATATATATATATAAATTTGTCATTGATTGTTGATATATATCCAACTATGCACTCTTCCACTCATCCATCCAATTTGTATTCTATGGTTAAGATCTTCATCCACTTCTCCGTTATCTTGCAAAATAGATCCAAGATAACGAAAGCATTCACTATGTACATCTTAATCTCCGATCCTCACCTCTATCTTATTTGGACCCCACTCCCACTGAACTCGCCCATATACGCTATTTTTGACCTACTTAGACGAAGACATTTAACTTCCAACAGTTCCCTGCAAAAAGTTAAGCGTCGAATTCACCCCCTCCTGTGTTTCATCTATCAGCATAATATCATATGTGAAAAGCATACACCAAGGGAGGTATTATCTTGAATATGTCCCCTTAACTCATACATCACCAATGCAGAAAGGAAAGGATTTAATTTGAGTCTTGGTGTAAACCTACGATTAAAACTTTCAGTTTGTCCTTCATGGATTCTTAGTATAAAAATAATCAAAGTTACAATTGTTCTTCAATAGTTCATTTTTGCTCACCACCTCATTGATTAGTATTAGATTAGTTTGATGTAGTTAATCTACGACACAAATATCAAAATTTAAACTTATATAATGATCAATGTGGTAGTAAACATCACCACCACTTAGGGATGGTGACAAAAAATATTCCTCAAATCGTTAAAATAATAACGAAATTCCACATAAGCCTTTGCAACAAAACAAAGTGTTGTTTTGGTACCTAAATTAAAAGCATGGATTGATTTATAATTTTGTACACTCACAACTCCATAAGCAGAGGCAAATTGAAAACATGACACATCCATTATACTAAAGAAATATTGCAATTGAAAAACAAGTGAAAGATGGCATTAGCTGAAGCCAATTGTTGGTACATGAAAAACAATAAACAAGATGCATCCGAACCCCCTTCCCCTCTTTACAATTCAATCATAAATCAATGAATCACGTGGTCATCTCGACAAAATCTACATTCGAAAGAAGAGTAGACATGTTGCACAATCTATTTTGCCCCAAGCAACTGAATCCATTGATGCTTGAGCACTCTTGTATAGTTCCAACCTCTTTATGAGGACAACACATATTTCCATTACTACTGGATCCTCATTCAGTACGTAATGGGGACAATTGCTTTGTCTGTTGCAAGAATTTAGAGTCAATCCAGAGTCAGTACTAGTTTCTTTCTTTAAAGACAATCAATTTTCAACACAATCACAATAAGAGAAGACTACCAGTGAAGAAATGGTCAAGTAAGCTTCGTCTTTCCTATCTCCAATTTCACAATAGACTGCAAAAATGGGAATGGTTGTACCGTTACACAAACTTGCACATACCATATTGACATAAAGCCAACACCATAAATCCTCATGTTAATTCAAGACTGAAAAACTTACCAACAAAATACGAGTGTACAAATATTGGTCTAATAGAAGATACAACAAAGATTCTTTATGCAATGCTAATTTTTAATTCAAGAGACTCACCAATCCACTTAGATATGAATCATCATTGTGTATCTATCACAAAAATTTAATATGAAGGGTTTCAACCTTTCTCAACATCTTGACTAAGTTTACTTAGAACCAAACCAAATGCATATGAATCATCAATCTAGTTACCTATATACTAATCAATTTTTGAAATGTACGTAGGTACAAATAACTGCAAAACCTAATAAAAAATAGGAAATAGAAAGAAAATAGATTATGCAGGATCTAGATTGGTAGGAGCACAAACGGGTGCTTAACCAATTATCTATTCTATCAAGACAGAAGTAGATTTTGCAAGGTTGAGGTTCGGGAATATTGTCCCTATTTTTGAAGTTTTAGGTCTTATGTATCAAGGATGACGCTTCGGGCTATGATGTCAACTCTTGGCGGGCTCTGATTCTACTATATGTTGTAAAACAAACCCTAGAGTAGGTGAAAGATAGAGACAAGCTTAGGTTCTAAAGGTTTCACTTGAAACATACAAGTCTTTTTAGTACATCCCTGCTAAAGCAGGGCATGTCGTTCGATAGGCTCCAACCGAAACTACATTAGGCCATATGGTAGAATCCAACTAAATTGGGTCTACACCGTTCAAGTACCTTCTAGCTGAATCATTAAGGTACCTATCTCTCACATTTGTGGTAGTAACCAAATTCGAGAATTTGGTAAACTTCCGCTCTCTACAATGTTGCTTCAAGAGTATGTTAGAAAAATGGAAGGGACGAGAAAACTATACTCCAGTCAAAATTTAATCGGATTTATAAACTTCAAAATCGTACTCATTCATGGATTTAAAGGTTTCAATTATGTCTTGCTTCGGGAAAGAGATCATCTTTACATGATTGAAACAGTTCGTAGAGTGAGCCAAAGAGCCATGGAATCCTCGTTCAGGAGGTATTTTTGTTTGTAATGCTTCGAGCATAAGTCTTCGAATGAAGATCATGGTTGAGGCTTATTCAGCTCTTCCATGCCATTGTTGGCTTCAATGGTTTCTTAGCTTCTTGATTGTTAAGTGGAGATTCACATCTTGTACCCACATAAAGTGATTTTTGTTGGAAACGTCCAAAATCAGTGAAATCGAACATGTGATGGTTCGTCCATCCACTAATTTGTGATTGCTATGAGAAATAATACATCATAAGCATCAAAGTTAGAAAGTTTCAAGTTCTTAGATATGGGTTACATGAAAAACTTTGGCTTTTAAAGGCATTAAATTCTAAACTACAAGTTCGAGTTTAGTTATGAATTTCCGGTTCTAAACGGGGGTACCTATAAGAACACAGAATACTATATATAACTAAGTGCAGTGGATTTGGGTTGCTTTCGAAACTAAATATGAGTGCTTCGGGACTACGAAAGTGAGTCAACAATTTGAAAAAAAGAATAAAATATTGAATTGCTAATGTCTAAAAGTGGACTTCAAGCCAATAATTTTGGATGTCTTGTCAGATTAATCGACTGCTGGTCACTTTAATTAATTCAATAGATTTTAACCATTCAGCTTTGATTGTGGAAGCAAAATAATGACATTCGGGTCATATTAGCTTTGATTGGCTTTGGACCAAGCGATCACGAAATTATAGCCTAATATGGCGTTAACCAAAAATGTCCCAAAAATATTTGGGTAGGTAAAAAAGCAAGGAATGCCTAATTACGGCATCGAGGTCGAACAAAAGTACGCAGCCCAGCACACTTGGGTTGGCTGCAGTATACAAGGCCTTGCAGCAAAGTTGTAGGCCTATTGGTTCGGGGGAAAGGTTGCAGGCCAATGGGTTGTGGGTTGGGAAGAGCCCTGGAGTGCAAGGTTGTTAACTTTGGGCCTAGTAATGAAGAAGCCTAGCTTTTATTGGCTTCAGGTTTGACTGGGGACAAACCCAGCAAGCATTGGCTTGCTGGCTAGTGGGCTTAGGGTGTGGGACAAGCCTAACAGGTGCTGGAATACGAGTAGCCCAACAAAAAGGTTGCTGGCTCGGTGGGCTTAAAAAGGCAGTAGGCTTAGAAAGTCAAACCTAGGCCAGGGGCCTGGTCTACACATGCAGCAAAGCCCAAATGGTTACCACCTCACGATGACATCAGAACGACGTCGTTCTAGCGCCCAAGCCTTGAGCTGCAACCTCGACTTGGTGTCAGATTGGCGCGATTCCGAGCTGTGGCTCAGCCGCAAATTTCCCAAAATTTTTATTTATTTTTTCGAATTTCCTAGGGTTTTAAAAACCCTAATATGAACATATACACAATATATATATATATATATATATATGTGTGTGTGTGTGTGTGTGTGTGTGTGTGTGTGTATACAGAAGGTAACTATAAATGTAGAGGGTTTATGCATCATGAGGAATGTTTTCATGCTTCATGGTTGTTTCAAATATTTTAATTTATTTTAAAAGAACTTGATTGGCAGAAAACAACTAAGCCTTTGAATTTGTAAATGATCCTTCTCAAAAAACCGAAATTGCATCTCCAACGCATTGTATCACGTTCAACAAAAAAAAATTAAATTGAATCAATAACATGTAGACCAATTCAATAAAATAATAAGTTCATCATAAAAAGAATGATTAAAAAGTAATACTCCCCTTGATTGAAGAACAAACTCTTTTTAGCTCATCATCAAGAGTGTGTTGATAACGTGTTATAGACCTAATTTACTTAACAATATAAAGGACAAAGAGAAAGGGGGTGCGGTGGCACAGAGGAGAAGAAAGGTGTGATCTGAGGTGTGTATTCTCACCCTCATTGTACCTTTATTTATAGTAGTAGGAAAGGTAAATTTCTTAGCCCAATAGGATTACAACTCTAATAGAATAATATCTAATCTAAGAGATATGGTAGAATGCCACAAAGATATCTAATATAAGATAGGATTTACACAATCAGATTCTTGTACTAATAGGATTGGAACATCATTTTTTTTTCCGTTGCAAAGATATTCACATATTTCGATGGCAGTGGCACCCCCTTGATTATGACGTTATAAAGTTAAACTTTGATGGTTCTGTCCCTCCGAAGAGAGCTACTGCTATCTTTGTGTTAAGAAATTATGAGGGTCGGGTTATTCGTGATGGTACTTTAAACCTAGAAGGAGTCATTATTTCAATGGCTGAGATTATGGGTTTGAGTGAAAGATTAAGTTTTGACGTACGCAAAGGGCTTCAAAACATTATGGTAGGGTGAGATTTCACCGTTGATCATCTGCGTGGTTCAAGGAAGATGGTATATCCCTTATCATCTAAATTCTATTTTTGAGGATATTCGTGGGATGGCCTTAGAGTTAATCTAGGTTTCACTTTTAAAAATCCGCATTGCATGGATCATTGTCTCTCCCAGGCAATGGTTGCGGTAGAGGTTTTTCCCTAATTTCCTTTTCTTAAAAGAAAAAACAAATATATTGGACGGAGCGGGATGTGAAACTCTCACCAGTCACCACTCTTGGTCTATAGTCTCTAGTCTAGTGGATCATTATGGCGGGAAAATGTCCTTTTGGTCCTTACAAGGTATAAAATCCCTAACCCCTCTTTCTCTCCTTCTCTCTCTCCGAACCCCGTCTTCCGTTCTTCAATCCCACACCCGCTTCACCATTCTCTTCGACCTCTAAGGGCCCTAATCCACCTTGCCTGAAAAATTGGTACTTTTCTCGACATCCCACTTCCTATTTCTCGAAATCTGGGGTTTTCTGTTCTACTGCGAATTAATCCTTTTGTTTGCAATTATGTAATTGTCGATTAATTTTGTGCTTAATTTCTTGTTTTTAATTTTGGGTTTTGGGTGCAGAGGCTTTTGACCGAAGCAATCGGTTGTCCTTGTGAAGATGGACAGTTCATTCGAGGATGAGGCTGAGCACACCGTTTCGATCCAAGAGTATCTTAAGGATGTTGAGGAACAGGAACTGGTTTGCCTCTTTGATCATAATTAGTGGCTAATCTGTTCAAGTTTAACTGGCTGGAATTGATTAGTGTGATTAAATGGTTAATAATGTAGCAATTTTGTGTTTCTGGTGATTTGAAATTGAAGACAATTCTGTGTTTTTTTTTTCTTGTGTAATTCAGCTCTCGAGGTTTCCTTTCAAGTTTGATGATTTTCTTTTAATATGAATTGAAGAAAATTGTTTCTTGTAATGCAAAATAAGTATATGGTGAAAACGACACTTTTATATACAATAAACTTTTTAAGGAGGGTTTAAGTTGTGAAAAATTGCTACTTTTGAGGTTGTAGTTACGTTGGGAAATTGTGATCTCAGCTTGGTAACTTAGTAGTCTAAGAGCTCATCTAGAGTTTTAGCTAGGCGCAGAACAGCCTAGCTCACAAGTCTTAGGGCTGGTTTGGTATTGCTGCGCTTTGAAAAAAAGCTGCTGTGAGAATAAGCGGTTGTGAAATAAAGGAGTAGAGTGTTTGGTAAACTTTTTTGTAAATTGCTTTTGGAAAAAAAAGCAGTCTGATAGTGGGTCTTCTCATTAAAGGAGCACTGTAGCTCCGTGTGCTTTGAAAAAAAGCCAGTTTTCCAAAGCTGCAGATAACAACTTTAGCTTTTTCCTTTGATTTCAGCTTATTCTCATAGCAGCTTCTAAAATAAGCCTTTTTTTTTTCAGTTTACCAAACACCTAAAACCATCACAGCTTTTTTTCATGGGTGCCTTTTTTTAAGCACCTCATTCCCAAACCACCCCTTAGGTAAGTTAACAACAGCCATGTGTGGTTCTCTAGAGCAAGACGATTAAGCTATTGAAATGTTCAACTGAAGAAAGGGTTGGGACCCAAATATTTGATTTTATGAGGAATTACAAGATTATCGTCTGAGGAAAGATTCAAAGAAATATCAATGGATTCTGCAATAAAACATAAATCAGTAGTATGTCTATTGGGAAATCTGTTCTTAATTCCCCAATTCTCAGTCCCTCTACTTCTCAAATTGATTAAATGGATGTTTAGTCTTGGCTAATATTACTGTTGAGCTTCAAAACAATCCTGTTTTATTTAATCAACAAGCCAAGACAAATCGTTCAAGGATCAGGACAAAAATCTCCCCCCACTTCTTTGTCACCCTTCATAGTCTTAAATTTGAACAGAATACAAATAACGAGTCCCTAATTTACCTATTAATTCATACTTTTTGGTGTTTGATCACTCATAGGAAGCTGATTTGGTTTTGGGAGGCGACGAAGGCAAGGAGTGTACCTATAACAATGGTTATATGAAGAGGCAGGCAATTTTCTCATGCCTGACTTGCACCCCAGACGGGAATGCTGGAGTCTGCACAGCTTGCAGCTTGTCTTGCCATGATGGCCATGAGGTATTTTGATATCTTTACCAGTATAAGCCGTTATCTAAACTCAATAAAATTAAAGATGGGTCATTTCTTTTGTGATGTGATTCCAAACTAGTTGCACTATTTGATTCACTCCAGTCTCCAACTGAGAAAGAACCTCATTTTTACCTTGTTGACTGAAGGGAGCGATTAATATCCTTACAGGGTTCACAATCTTTGTTTCCTCATTGGCTTGAAAGATTTTTGGTCTAAAAAAACAAAAAGGTGGTTAGTACCTTATCATAGAATATGAATTGATTCAAATTTCATACTTAGAGAGTAACATAGATAATATGGAGCAAGACAGGTGGAGTTTATGAGGCTGGGTTAGAAAGCATCTTAGATGGTTGCCTCTTACCCCTCTGAGTCTCAAAAGATACCTTTGAAGTTGAACCATTTGGTGTTCTTTCCATTCTTTCTAACCAAACCTAGTAGCTCTTGCTCCCCCATTTTAAAGTCGTTCAGTTTTTTTTGCCTCCTCGATAGTTTCTACCTCTTGTGGAGAAAATGACATGTAATTTTGGGATTTGGGATTCATGGTGTTTTATATGTATTGCTTTATATTCTATACTGCAAAATTATTATACATTGATGTTTTAGCGCTTTTATTGACTAGGTTATTCTATTTGATTTATCTTCCTATATCTAATTATGACCATTATTGTTACTCGAAGCAGATTGTAGAACTGTGGACCAAAAGAAATTTTAGATGTGATTGTGGTAATTCAAAATTTGGAGAGTTCTTTTGCAAGCTTTCCCCAAATAAAGATATAGAAAATGTTGAAAATTCTTACAATCAGAATTTCAAAGGATCATACTGCACCTGCAGTCGCCCCTATCCTGATCCAGATGTTGAAGAACAGGTAGAGATGATACAATGCTGTGTGTGTGAAGACTGGTTCCATGAGGAACACATCGGTCTTGACTCTTCTGATGAGGTTGGTAGTTTGGGATACATATTTGCCATGTTTTCTGCTTCCTTGTATCATGTTGTAGGCTCTTGTTTTCTGCTTGTTTGGTATTATGTTGTAGGATTTATCTCAACATTATGTGCTTTCGTACTAATTAGCAAAATGGCATTGGGCTTTTGGGTATTGCTGTCATTTTGAACTGTGAATATTTAGATGTAACATAAAGTAAACTCATATTGATGAGTTTGTTGCAATTTGAAACATTGGATAGGCCTCAAAATTTCTCACTGTTATGCTGATTAATAATTGGTAACATTGAATCTGATATTTTGGGGCTCATCCTATGCTGCTGCTGATATACTATATCAATGATATCAGATGACGAGCTTTATTCTGATACCATACTGATCAGTTATTTCTCCATCAGTCTGGAGGAAAGTTGATCAACGTGATGGTAATTTTTGTATAGTTGTGTAGATCACCAACTTTTTAGCCACTTTAATTCTGAAGGTAGTTTCATACTTTTATACCTATTATTTCTAGACGTTATGAATATTTGAAATTTTGTGTGAACGCTTATCTTACTATTTGTGTATGGTTACAGTCTACATCGTTGTGAAATATATATATATATCTCACCTCTCTCAATTGCTAAGGCCACATCCCAACTTTTTAATTTTCAAATGCTGATATTCTATCCAAAGTACCTTGCTAACATCCTACTTGTCCCCTTACGCACTACAGATTCCAAGAGATGAGGAAGGTGAACCTCTTTATGAGGATTTTATTTGTAAGGGGTGCTCAGCAGTTTGCTCTTTTATAAGACTCTACAATCAAACCATCTTGGCATCTGGGAGCCAAAAAGATGCTCCCGTTGAGACTGCCAAGGATAAAAAGGTTTTGAGCGATATGCCTTTAGCTTGTAGATCTGGAAAGCTAGAGAATGATATTTCTCAAAGTTCTGATACTATTTCTGAACCTGTATCTGGTGGGGATAGTTTGCTCCTTGGAGAAAATTCTGGGAAGAATACAGATTCGGATCAATGCATTACAGATGCCAATGCACCTGTTACTTGTGTTATTGGAGTTAATCTGGTGGTTGCTTCCCCTGTTTCAGAGTGTAAGCCAATGTTTCTTCTGAAAAACTGGAGGGATGCACTCTGCAAGTGTGAAAAATGCAGTGAATTTTACGAACAGAAGCATATTAGGTTTCTGCTTGACAAGGAAGACTCGATCATGGAGTATGAGAAAATGGCAAAGCAAAAGAGAGAGGAAAAATTGCAGCAACAGGAGGGGGCTGAGTTGACTATGCTCGATAAACTTGGCCATGTTGAGAAAATAGAGATTCTGAGTGGCATCGCAGACATGAAAGATGAGCTTCGTTCTTTCCTGGTATGTCCTTGATGATTATAAACTTTAATTTTGTTTCAAGCGTTGCTTTTATGATATAAAATCACCTAAGAGACCATTTTAGAATATGACCTTTTGTATTTACATGATTTTAAGTTCTGATTGAAACTATGCTTCCTAATTTTGCAGGGATCATTTGATCCATCAAAGACAATCACCTCTGCTGATGTCCACCAGATTTTTGAGAATCTAGCAAAGAAACGTAGGCGTGTAGAGTGAGTTATAACTGGATCTTTACTGCAGTCATATGCACTTGTTAAATTATTAACCATGTATGGTTGCTATTGAAGTTAATCCTGGTTTCAGTAACATTAAAAAAGCCTACATAGCTAGGCGGAATGCTGTACTAGTATCAGTGTTGCTACCTTGCAGACTTATATCCTAACAAATTATGATGTTTAATTTGAGGTGCTTATTTTCAACTGTCCAACACGCAATGCTTCTATAGGTAATGGATCACATAATTTTGCATGATTGTCTTGCAATCTATGAGTTACCTTCCACTCTTCGCAGAATGAAATGTTAAACATTTATGCATATTTTTGGGTATGTGCTTCGGACCGGTGCATGCGTCAGGGTGTTTTGTTTAATCACGTGATTGTTCATGAAGCATGTGAAACTAAAGTAGGTTGCAGCACTAGCAAATTATCTAACCCTGTGAAAATAGTAGGAACCATATCTAGCTAGCGAAGCTTCTGCATTCTTTATTGATTATGGAGAATCTTAAGTTTTGGTTGGTTTCAAACTATGCATCCTCTGAATGTGTATATGACAGTCAGTGCAAGACTCAAAACTCTTACGATAGTCGGCTACGTGTGGGTGACTCCCAGCCGTTGATATATTTTTGTGCACACACCGCACCACTGTCTGTGAGTCACCCACACGTGCAACTGTGTAACTGGCCGGCCCGTAGCATTCTTCTTAGAGCTTGTGGCACTTAAATACTGGGGTGGGGCTTTATTGTAAATCTTGGGGCCGTGATTTTCTGATTGACAGAAACTATTCTCCTTGTAAATTGCAAATTTGTCAAACACCCTTTCAACAAGAGGGGACAAAAGTAGGTAGTTTTTTACTCCCATGGGAAAGGGAAAGGGAAAGGGTAAGGGTAGTAAAAAAGAAAAGATAAAGTGCATGCTGTTAATTTTGATTTTACAGTTGATCGAGTCTTAATCGATAATTAAAAAAGTAAGTCATTATCTTACCTAAACCATGGAGACTGTCGAGTGCCTCTTTATTTTTCAACCCCCATATGGAGAAAATTTTGTATTTTTAATTATAATATTTGAAATTTTAATTGTATATTGTGGAAGATTCATATAATTTATAGTTATGTGGTTGTTGAATCTTGTGGTATTACTCAATATTACGGTCCGGTGGTATTCCTCTTCACTTGGAAGTGAGATATCTTGGGTTCGAATCTCGTGGATGGTGAATTCGATACCAAATTAGGCTGCATATTGTGTGGTTTTGCCGAACTCTCCATTCCCTTAATGTAAAAATATCAATGTACTAAAAAAATAAGTGATGTTGTTGTCTGTCATCTAGTTATATTTTAGGCAAGTCAAATTTTTTCTTTTTCAACTTGTTATGACTAATATTTATTTTCTGCAATTACTATATCGTCGTCTGTTATGATTACTTCAAGTTTTCAACACAGGGAGTTGAGAAACTTGCATGCAATTAGCGATATAACGGACGATAGCCAAAGACTTTTTCCTTAATTAGCTCATTTATGTAAGGGACTTACGACTCATATGCAGCTTCGATGCTCAATCAATGAAATATTTAAGCCTCGGTCAGATTGGAAGTTTCGCTTCCCTCTAATGTAACAAAAAAATATCAAATATCCATCTAGCAGAAAATCAAACTTACGTTTGAAAATAAAAAAACAAAAAACAAAATCAACCGAGCTTTCATAATAGAAAAATGATATCTTCAAACTTTTCTTTTTCTATCAACGTAAAATAATGATATATGGATGACTCATGAAATTCATATTCACACCTCTTTTAAATAAGGAGCATAAAATATGAGACAGGACCAGTTGATCTTGACAAATAAACAAACAAACAAACAGGTAGATGTTGAATTGCAGACCAAATTGAACATTCTGCACTCTCGATTTCAAAAGCAACTTTTATCCAGAATTCTTATGACATGGTTCTTCTGTTTGTTACAACTTTTGCACTATACATCACCAATCACTTTAAGAGTGACTAAAGTTGAAACTCCTTTTAATGAAATAATTAAGATTCCTTTTATCATTAAAAAATAATATAAGCTTAAGCTCCCCTTCTTTTCACCAGATCTATTGTCTTCAATCAAAGACTAAATCTATATATTGTGTTGTGGTAAATGGTAATCATTTTCTTTTCTTGCTTTACGATTTTCTGGTTCTGCCTTTGAAATTCTTTTTTCTTTCACAAAAAAAGGGTATCCAACATATCACTATCGAAAGTGGCATTTCACTTAAAAAAAAAAAAATCTCAATTAGGTAAATCCCTTAGACTTTTTTCCACGTAAATTATGCCACAACACATGCACAGTATGAAATAACGGACTCAACTTTTTATCTTTTCTTTTACCTCAGTGGTATGATGACCTATTGACTTGAACGTTAAAAGGGATGAAGAAAAACAAGAAGAGAGAACAAGTCTAAAGAGATGGAGGGAAATGTATAAAGAAATACATTATCAAACTCATTAGTATTACATTTTAGTGATATTAATCTCTATTTATAAGAAAACGATTTTAAGTTTGAATCTTGTAAATAACAAGTTTGATAGCAATTTATATTCCATAGTTTGTAAATAGATCATTGTATATGTAAAAAAATAGTACTTGATTCCTATCTTGTAAGGAGTCTTTCTTCTGCCACACAAATCACAGCTTCATACATGTACAACATCGTATCACTTATTCTTATGGCCTTGTATGGTATTTTAGGAGGTCTTGAGTTTGAATCTCGTTAATGGCGAGTTCGATACTAACTTTTTTGACCAGCCCATTGTGTAGCTTAACCTAAAGCTCTCACGATCTTATTGTAAATATATGATTGTTCTTTAAAAAAAATTCTATAATTTTAAACTGTGATTTACTAATAAGAAGAAATGACATGTAAAATTCAGTACGCGATCAAATCATGTAAATTTTTCAATAGATCCTCATGCTTGCTTTTGAGGTACGGGAGACGGAATCGGAGATTATTAGAGATACATTGATTCCACGAAGATGAGGATGGTGCTGGTTAGACCTTAAAATTTGATGGAACAAAAAACTGGAGGCATGGCCATAATTTTGGCAAGATATATATGATTCTCATTAGACAACAAATAAAGTAAATCCTGAATAAAAATTGAGACGACGTAGGCAAAACTATAGAATAATAATATAAATGGTGTCGGTGACTGCATTATTTTCAGTAATTTAAACAAACAATTTTGCATCCGTGATTCCATGCATAAAACAAAAACTAATTAGATATGAAAAAAAGACAACTTCTGGGCCTGGCTGCGGCAACATATATCTATAAATTTTGGCACCTTGTATTATATGTCATGGTGGTGGTGGGCAGGGAGGTTAGGTTTGCAGATTTCCTGTATGCCCGTGACATGTCGAGGAATGGGTTCTCTAATCTACGAATATACACATGAAACTTCTACTGATTTAGGTTTGCAAATTCCACGAAAATGTTCATATTGTCAACTGTTAATTTTTAATGTTAGCTCCAAATGGAAAAAAAAAACTGTTGTCACACTGGAAAGAAATTGACAAGAGATAAGAAAAAGAAGAGTAAAGTTCTTGTACTGTGTCGGTATCTAATATAACATTTCCACACTTTTAGTGTGAGAATTCGGCATAACAATGTATCTAATACGTATAAAAGTTTCTTCTGAAGAAAGTTGTGTGCTGTTAGATTCTAATTAGTCTCTCGATCTTGACCAAGAGGGGTTTTTCTCTTTTCGTTCGTTACAAAGAGATGCTATGTTCTCCTTGTTGAGGACCTGATGTAACTTGTTGTATGTTTTATATAGCGTCTTTGAACCATCCTTCGTAAGCTCTTTTGGGTTTTGAAGTCATTTTGGCTTAATGAAATACCTATCGTTGCATCTCACAAAAAAAAAAAAAAACAAAACAAAAAAAAAAAAACCAAGGATGATATGTTCTTTCCTTCTTGTTTTGTATCCTATATATCCTACATTTTTCAAGATTTTCGACCAATTATTTGGTGATTGCAAGTACCTTCCACTATTTCATAGTAAGGGAAAAAAATTAACAATAACAAATCAATCATCAGAAAATTGGGTCCGACGTATGATGATGTTCTTTGATTGCTTTTAATCAAAGACATCTGTTATGATCTTTGAAACACGGTACTGGAGCGGGGAGGTTCGGCAACTCGTGAAATTCAAAACTTTTTAGATTTGGAAGCGGCATGGATTCCGCAATTAAAAAAATAAAATAAAATAATTAAGTTATTCCGCTTCTTATCATACCACAGTAAATATTCAAATTCAAAATAAAACCATTGTTATAAAGACGGTGCTAGACGGTTGGCCACCGTCCTAATTCGTTCGTCTTTAGGCATTTGAAAATTAAGAAACTACGTCTAGACACGCTTAGGCGCTTGCCTAGCCCGTCTAAACTTGCCTAGGTCACGACCCTGACTTAAATAGAACATCGATAACTTTCATTTTGCATTTTAATTTTTCAATAAAATGTAAGAAACTTGTTGAATACTTGGATGAACACTCATTATATGTTTGTTCCCCATGTTTCCAATATGTTCTAATATTTTATAATTTATATATCATTTAATTTTGCAATAGATGTATCTCAATATAATTATGTGTGTGTTTTAAGTATAAATTGACACTTATTTATACAATAAACAATCATTTACTTAAATCTGCTTATTCCGCCTAGGCCCCTATCTAGCCGCCTAGGCATTAGGCCCCAACCGGTCGTCTGAATAGTGGCTAGTGTCTTTTAGAATTTTAAATAAAACTATAAGTAGTGGATTGTCTTAGTGATTAGGGTAATCATCTTCAACTCATTACATCGTAGGTTCAAACTCTCCCCCTCATTTAAGTAAATTATAAAATAACTGAAAAGGTTTTTGAAAATTTCAGTTACACCCTCATTTTAAAGATTTTATTTCAAAATGATCCCTAATGCTCCTGAGCCGAAGTACGCAATTAGCTCCCAACGTATCCCGCTCCTGCACCCAAACCCGGACAATAGTAGCGACTCGTGAGAGCTTTAGCAGTACATCATGGTCCCTTAAAATATCACACAAACAGACAAATATTTACATGACATGGGCAGTGAGCAAATAATTTTCTCACTATATTTAAAGTAAGAAGAAGAATCAAGACTCGTGAACAATAAAACATGTCTACATAATATTTTTCTTTGTATTTTACTGTTAATTATTGGATTTTCACACCTATATATACATGTTCTCCTTTCACATGCATCAACTATATATAGTGGTTCTCTTGTTGCCAGCTAATGCTTTTCATGGTTTGATTTAAACAAAAAAAAAAAAAAAAGTTTTATAATTTCTCATAGAGGAATTAAGGTGGTTAATCATGGGAAATTGTGTGGAGACATGCAAACAAAAGCAGGAGCAAGAAGATGGTCAAATGCAACAGCAGCAGCAGCAGCATGAGCAAGAAGACGATGAGAGAGAAAATAAAGATAGATTTGTGAAGGAACAAAATTTGGGGAAAGATGGAAACATAAGAGTAAAGATTGTGTTGAGCAAAGAAGAGCTGGAGTGGTTGATGCTTCAGCTGAAAGATAGTGGAGGGAAGAACTTGGAAGATGTTTTGCAGGAGATCCAGAAAAGCAGAGCCAAAGCTATTGAGGGGTGGAAGCCTTCTTTGGAGAGCATCATGGAATGCCCTGAAGTAATTGAGATGGATAGATGAGTCTAATCTTTCAAACTTTTCCTGCTGCTGCTTCTTCCTCGTCTTCTCCTTTTTTTAGTTTTGTCTATTTTCAACTTGTTTTTTGGGTTTTGAGGTGGCTGATTACCCAACTGTGTAATTAAGTTTTTATTTTTTTTATTTTTATTTTATTTTTCTGGAATGGTGAGCCCTGATGTTGTTTGTGAGATGTAAAAATAACTTGTTCAGATTTTTCATCGGGACCATCTAAATATCGTAATGGGAAATGCTAGATACTTTCTTCATTTGCCTTTTTCTGTTTACTTTTTTTAACTCATTACTTGATACATGCATTTTATTAACAAATTAAATTACATAACTAATGCATTAAAATCATAAATTCTATTATTTCGCTCTTTTTTTTAACTAAAGATATTATTTACATTAAATGGAAGGGTGAACTTAACCTCACAATGAGCTAGTAATAATATGATTCAAATTCGTATTTGACGAAAATTGAACCTAAGACCTTTTACTTACAACTGAAGAGAAATATCATTAGATCGTAGTATTAAGTAACTTTGCAACCTTGAAAACATAAATTATGAAGTTTAATTTGTTAGTGGAATACACATGTCAAGTGATGAGTGGAGAAAGTAGATGGGAAAAGCAAATGGAGAAGATAAATCTTATATATTTGTACACGCATTTTATCTCCTTATATATTAGTATCGTGTTTCTTATTATTTAATTAAATAATAAAAAAGTACCGAAATTATTTCGCCTAATTAATTTCCTCTCGCCATTAAACCATTTGTATTTTATTATGATTATTTCCATGTATTTACCGATAGGCATTTGCTCATGCAGTTAGATATCCGTACAAATTCAACTTAAAAATTGGTTTATAATCTTCACGGTCCAGGTTGACAAGTCCATGACTAACTTTTTATCTAAGAAATTCATCCTCCATAAATTTTGTGGTTGATTTATAAGAATTCGTGTTTATGATCTGAATCGTTTATATTATATATAAATTACTATGTAAAAATCATTTATGCAAAAAATCAATTAAAGCTATTTTTGTTTATTCAGTCAAGTATAGCAAATAGATAAACCGTTGGTAATATACTTTTACTAATTCTGATCATCTAGTTTTATACAATTCAATGACTAAAACAATCTCATAATTTATTATTTTTTGGAGAAATAATCTTTACATAGTGATTTGTAATATTAACAGTTCTGATAATGAGCAGCGATTTATGTGATCTGACACAACCAAACCTAGAACGTCCACTAGGACTCTGAATCGAGTTGTGCTAGTCGACATTTAGAAGGTGACGAAGCTATAAAGTGTAGTGATATGGCAGATGTGAATAAATTTAAACCTAAAAGTGCCTAAGTACACGAGTGCGTTGTGAGCGGGAATGCACCCATTTCACACGTGATTACATAGCATAAGTAAAGTACAATAAGGTAAGATAAGGATTATACCATCATAGGTAGCCACCTATATTGGGATATGCCAAGAATCTTCGTCGATATGAAAACTCAACTACTATAACCTAGAGGGGCGAAGAACAAGGGTGAGTGGGCCTGAAAATAAAGTTTTAATAAAAACCTTTCGAAAACACTATAACCTCTCGTCATAAAACCTGTATAGTTTCCAGCAAATAATGCTACATAGGTATGAAAACCAATGTACAAGACCAGTGAAATCCGAAGTAGGCCATGTCATAATATCTCAGCAATACTAAGTGTAAGCCAGGTGTAGAATCAATATAAAATAACATGTCAGTCGGAGTCACCTAATGTGACCTGTATGACTGGAACTATAGCTCATCAACCTAGGCTAGCACACGAGTCGGAGTCACTTGATGTGACCTGTACGACAGGCTAGGTATAAATATGTACACTCAAGTGCTACGCTAATGTGAAGGCTGTGGGAATAATCGTGGGTCACCTACTAGTCGGAACCACCTATTGTGGTTTGTACAACAGGGCTAGCACCAAACTTGGATCTAAGGTGAGCGTGCGGTGCGGGAGGTAAACAATCATGTGAATGACTGTGCCCTGGCCTAGGGCGGGAGCATTAATAACGGGGTGCAGCCGTAATGAGCTCTAAATAAATACATGTGTACCAATCATTCACATACTAACTCACCTAAAACTTACTTAAGCATCTGCAGCGTCATTCCATATGATGCATAACAATAGTAATGAAATACTAAAAATATAATTCATTCACGACATGGCATTCAAATCATAATTCATATAAAAACGTTTCTGGAAATCGTAAAGCATACACACACACACACACACACACACACATTATAAAAAGGAAGAAGACCCACTCACTTGAGGTCCGCGCTACAACTCCCTAGCACAAATATCGAGACGTCATGAATAATCGTCACCTAGAACAAATATTCAGTCACATTTCAGAACATTTATCGATAGAATACGTAACTTACATAAAACACATCCTAAGGACGTTCTAGAATGATTTGAGACCCATTGAACAAAAGTCAACCGTCGGTCAAAGATTGACGGTAGGGTCCACAACCCTAAGCAACTCAATCCGGAAGATCCGCATCTCAGATTTTTTTATTTGTAACTTCTAAAGATCCACATTATGCTTCTAAAACACTATACTAAAGTTTCATTACGATCCAATGGTTGGATCTCCGCCAATTGTAAATTCAAGTGGCAGTTAACGTTTTATTTTATGAACTTACAAATCCGATTTAGGATGATCTGTTCGTCAGATTCCCGATCCGTAAATTTCTAATATCCTCAAATATTACATACTATAATGTATTAAAGTTTGGTGACGATCCAACGGTCGGATAGTTGATTCATAAAATGGTCAAGTGACGGACTTTAATCAATTAGGTTCAAATGACGGAAATTTGCCAATCAGACTTCACATACGGAATTGGAGAATCAAATTAGGCTAGGAAGGTTAGGGAATGCCTCGGCCCATGCGCTGCCGTACAAGGTGGTCGGCCATCCCGACTTGCCGGAAAATCCAACTATTTCTAAAAATTCTCAAACTTCACAGAAATGAAGATCTCAATGAGTAGATAAAGTTTTATACCTGTGACCAAGTACAATTTGGCCGAAAAAAGCTTCAATTAGATCAATCTGAAACACCACCGCTCCTAAAACTATTTGGGGTTTGCTCCTGACCTACAAAGAAGTGTTTTGGTGGTGGTGGTGGTCGACGTTGCTTTACAATCGACTGATTTCCACTGTGGTACCTTCGGAACCATCGGTTCCTTTCTTCGCGATACGGGGCCAAAACCCCAACAATCTGTGGTGTTGATTGAAGAGAGGATGCTAGTGATTGATTTCCAGGTGGTAGTTAACCTTGGATCATCGGAAAAATGCCAAAAAAAGGACGGAAAATCATCAAGTCGCCCAAGTCCGGTAGGTGTGTACGGGTCAGCTCGTGTCCATCTTTTCCTTCATCTCTCATTTCCTCTCCTTTCCCTCTTTTCGATTGGCCATCATCTCCATCTCTCCGCCTCATTGGCTGCTCATTTCCCTCCTTCCTCTTCCACGATTGGGCAGTTCTTCCACCTATTTCCTCCTCTGTTTTTCCCCTTCTCTGGTTCCTTCTTCTTTTTCCTCAATTTTCTATCAACTAATATTAAAATAGTAATAATACAATTATGAGAAATGTATAGAATAATAAATAGTTTTGTAAAACTTTAACCGTAACTCAAAATTCACTTTTAAAATTTATAAAATCGTAAAATTAGGGACGGGCTATCATATGATCGGCCACAAAGTGTTTGAGGGAATTCCTCCTCATCCTTTTGAGGAGTCAAGTTAGTTCCATTTTTTACCTACTATATTCTAAGTATGTAGTTAAGGGTTCACCAACAGAATTGTGTATGGTTTCATTCAAACGTTCTTCCACAGCAACAAGTTTCGAAGACATGAGGCTCTGATACTAACTGACACAACAAAAGTATCCGGTTAAGAGTGGACGAACGATTCCCCCTTGATATAATTCTCAAAATCCAGATATTGAGAAAAGCTCTAGTTTAATTCACAATTTGAGGAAAGTTGAATCAATACAACCCTAAAAGTCAATTATAAAGTCTTAGAGAAAACCCTAGTTGCAAAAGGGAAATTACAAAATTACTCAAAACACAGAATAAAATTTAAAAGTTGTTTTAACCCCTTAAACGGTGTTAAAATGACAAAAAGCATCTTATATCACAATAAAAAAATCACAGTAAATCAGTGAGATAGACTCGTCTTGCTGTTCTCTTTCCAAAAGATATCATGGATCCAAAATGAACACAGAAAATCCAAAATTTACTATTCACTGTAAAACTTTGGCACACGCCGTTCGAATCACTTCTTCCAGCTCCTCGTCATATATACTCGCTAAAATTAACCTTAAGAGAGCTCTCTGAGTTAATTTTAAGGTTTAGAGTCAGAATTAACTTTGAATGAGCTATTGGGTTAATTTTAGGGTTAGAGAATTTTGACAAAATCTCTTAAGTGTGTTTTATATCTTACAAATTACAATTCCTCCAAAAGAACTAAACTCAAGTTTCTGAATTTTCAATATTTGGTACATGAAGTTTTTTTCATCTTAGAGTAGTACCTAAAGTTAAAATTTTGGAACAATTTCATATATCCATTAAGGTTGCACTTAAGTCAGCCGTTAATTGGTGACGTGATGCTCACGTGGACAATGACTGGCGCCACGTGTCAATCTGGCCCACGTGAATATTAAAAAATTAAAAGCTAAAAAAAGTTATATTAAAAAATTAAAGCTAAACATTAAATCTACCCCTTTCTTCGACTCCCCCTTTCTCCACCATCTTAACCCTAAATCTCAACCCTCACCCATTGCCTAGATCGTGAGGCGGCGAATTTACTCTTTGGCTTCCTGCAAGTTTTGCTGGCTGTGAAGAGGAAGAACTCGCCGTCGTCTCTCGACATTTTCAGCCTCCTTAATATGTACATCGCCATCTCCGAGAACTTGCCGGAGATCGAATCCATCGTCGCCATTTGATTTCAAGCAATCATCTCGCTTATCAAACTCAGCAAGTTGGTGCTATAGCTGCTCTCCGATTTCGAGTCTATGTTCCAGAAAGACTCGTCGAAAGATCGAGGCTGAAGATGCAAACACATGGTCGCAAAAGATTCCCTCATCATTGAAGAGCATGGAGATTGGGCTCTTCATTGCGTTTAACCAACTTTTGTTTCTCAGATCCAAAACCTCCTAGTTCATCTTTCCGATCAACGCTCGAGCCGAGCTTGTAGATTCCCTCGTTGATGATCTATTTTCTAATGATTGTGTTACATGTGGACGCATTCCTTCGCATATCCTGAGGTGATCATATCCCGATACGTGTTTGACTTCGAGGATGGCATTTGTGAAGGAACAAGGGAGATAGAAAGGGGGAGTCGGTGAGGACGGAGGATGAAGAAGATGGCTGTGCGATGGCTAAGGGTTAAATTTAGGCTTTAGGTTTATTTTTTCAAATTTTTTAATTAAATTTTTTTTTCTAACTTTTAATTTTTTATTATTCATGTAGCCACAGATTGACACGTGTCGTCCAGTTATTGTCCACTTAGGTACCACGTCACTCGTTAACGACTAACTTAACAACAACTTTAACGGATGTTTGAAATTGTCTCAAAATTTTGATTTTAAATACCACTCTGCGATGAAACAAACTTCATGTACCAAATGTTGATAACCTATATACTTGAGGGTAGTAAATTAAGATTAACCCTAAATTCAAATACTCCATCAAACTTCAAAGCATAAATCAAATCAAACTTAAGACTTTGGGCCTATAAGTTGAAGCAAGCAGGCAAATGCATGTCGCAGTTGAATTATGACTAATGAAACGAGTGATATGATATGTCTCACAACTATTGCGAGTTTGGCACCAGCATTAACTAGCCACAAACTCAATTTCTAAATACATTAAATTTTTTTGGCTCCAAATTTTTGGTTTAGACTTTGAGACCTCTTTCTTTTTTTTTCTTAGTGAAGAAAAGAGGTAGGGGGATGTAACACGAGGACTTTCTAGGAGGTCACCCATCCTAATATTACTCTCGCCCAAATTCGCTTAACTTCAGAGTTTTGATGGGATATGGTACATGTGAGTTGGTATGATCGTATCTTGAGACCTATGTCTTTAGTAACATGTTTTTGGGATAATCTTTGCCGATGCATCAACCAGGTCATAACATTTGTCCATTTTAATTGAAACGGTATGGTTCAAGCTGTCCTACCAAATAAGAGGTGAAGAAAAATAAAATAAATGAACATTGAGCACAAACCCCTCATAAACTCTCACATTGAAAAACAGTAGCTACTTGGCTCCAATTTCATTAGTGAACACCCCACAACGTTTTTTTTTTTTAAAGATACGATAGTTTGTTTCATTTCATCCAAATGGTAATACTTAAGTGTTACATAGTAGTTCTCAAAGGTTACATTATTCTACAAGCTCATTAATAATAACCCTTGGTGGGGAGGTATCTCAATCTCAACTTTGGGTCAGAGTGATTCCAATCCGTGCAAGTCGATGGGCTATAGAGTTTGCTTTGTGGCGAGTATGGGTCATAGCAACTTCAGTGATTGACTGGAGCAACACCTTGATGTCTTCCATAATTTGGCTAACTGCTGACATATTGAGGGAAGAGTCTTGTAGTGCCTCCATAATCTGGAGTGAATTGGTCTTAAGAACTAGTTTTTTAATACCCATTTGCATTGCCCAAAGCATACTCTCTCTGATGGCCATAGCCTTTGCCTGGATAGGAGAGAAAACATCTTCCAACATCCCACATTTCGCAGACATGAA
Source organism: Malus baccata (assembly GCA_006547085.1). NCBI lineage: Eukaryota > Viridiplantae > Streptophyta > Magnoliopsida > Rosales > Rosaceae > Malus > Malus baccata. The sequence goes on from VIEB01000188.1 coordinate 386,710, forward strand.
GACGCCCCGATCGCCTCTAATAACCACCCCAAATCCTGCTTTCTTTTTAACATCACTCCATGAGCTGTCAGTGTTCATCTTCAGATGCCCAATAGGTGGAGTAAGCCAATGATCCATAATCTGGCCTTTTGGACGACATAGGTCTGAGTTGCCACTTTTATTGTACTCAAGCCATCATTGGACTTCTCTTGAAACACAAACATCATGGTGGTCACACTTCCCTTGCTATAACTTCGTATTTCTCTTTCCCCACAATGCCCAGCAAATCATGAGGACCATGTCGAAGTTGGATCTCGGGATTAGTCCAACCATTTCATCCAGCCATAAAGCAAAAGATGAATGGTACCTATTTCTCATTGGGACCCCTACTGTGGAAGACATCCATGCACATTTTGCGTATACACAATCTGCCATTAGGTGGATGTTGATTCTCCTTGCGTACAACATATTACAAATTCCATATCTCCCTTCAGATGGTGTTTTGTCAAATTGACTCGAGTATGAACAAACTCATTTGCCAACTTCCACACACAGACCTTGACCTTTCATGGGACATATGCATTCCACACCTTTAGCCATAGGGAATATGAGTTGGAGTTGGATGTTGATGCCCCACCATGTAAGGGCTGCAGCCACACTCGTGCTGTGTGATAAGCACTCTTAACTGAGAATTTCCCATTTTCTCATAGTGCTATATCAAGTAATCCGGTGGGGATCAGATGCTAAGGGGGATGGAAGGGACAACATTAATTTCCTCCTCAGTGAATAAACTCTACATTAACCCTGTATTCCATCGGTTCGTGCATTGGTCTATCAGTTCATCCACTTTTTGTAGTGAGCACCCCGACGGCTTGGGAGAGAAATGTTTAAATAGGGATGGGATAGGGATCCACGGGTCCTCCCAAATATGTACTGAATCTCCCATACCCACCATCCACCGTGATCTCACACTGATCACCTTTCGAACCGCACATAGCTCTTTCAACGGTAAGATGCTCCTATTTTGACGTCTGCATCCATAAAATTACTATTTGGAAAATACTTGGCCTTTAACACCCTTGCTACCAGAAACTGAGGTTCGCTAAGCACCCTTCATCCTTGCTTGGCTAGCATCCCCATATTGAATGCATACAAGTTACGAAACCTAAGTCCACATTCATACTTGGGGCTGCATAATTGATCCCACGAGCACCAGTGTATCTTTCTCCCACCTTCATCCCCATTCCACCAAAGTGTTGCAATCAACTTATTTAAATCCTCACATATGTGCTTTGCTAGTAGGAAGTAACTCATTGTGTAGGTCGGGATTGTCTGGGCGATGACTTTAATCAACATCTCCTTCCTCGTGACACTTAGAAGTTTACCCTTCCATCCTTGTAGGCGTTTCCATAATCGTTCATTCAGGTAACTGAAACATAAAGTTTTATTCCTACCAACAAACTTGGGTTGCCCCAAGTATTTCTCACGTCTATCTACTCATTGTACGTCTAGGATTCCGGCTAGGCACCCATGCATGTGTCGCTTGACATTCTTGCTAAAACAGATTTCGCTCTTTTGTAGATTGACCATTTTCCCCGATGCCTGTTCATACAAGTTGAGCATCCCTAGAACCTGTCTACATTCTATAGTTGAGGCCCGTCAAAACAGTAAGCTATCGTCCGCGAACAAGAAGTGGTTCACCGTAGGTGCCGTCGCGGAGATGGCTATTCCAAATAGTTGTCCTGTACACTCATTCTATGAAAGTATGGCCGATAGTCCCTCAATACATAAGATAAACATATACTATGATAAGGGGTCTCCCTATCTCAACCCCCATGATGGAATGATGTAGCCCCTTCGGGCAACCAATAATAATGATAAAGTACGAGATCGTTGAAACGCAGAGCATAACCAGGTTTATCCATTTGGATGAAAATCCCATCTTGGATAAAATTAGTTGTAGAAAGCTTCATTCTATGCGGTCATATGCCTTGCTAATATCAAGCTTTAGGGACACAAAACCCTTCTTCCCACCTCGTTTACAGAACAAATAATTGGATATCTCTAAGGCTAGGATGGTGTTATCGAATATGTTCCTCCCTGGCACAAATGCACTTTGGTTCTGGGATACAACTGCAGGGAGAAGAAGCTTGAGCTGATTCACCATTACTTTAGAGATTATTCTGAAAAATATGTTGCAGAGGCTAATCAGCCTTATCTGACTCATCTCCTCAGGGCATTTTGATTTGGGGATAAGTGTTACATGGGTAAAGTTTACCTGTTTCAACAATCTTCCCGAAGCAAAGAAGTTCATGATTGCCTTAGTGACATCCATTCCCACAATATGCCAGTACCATTGATAGAAGAATGGATTCATTCCATCCGGCCTTGGTGCTTTTGCTGGTTGCATCTGGAATACTTTTTCCTTACTTCTTCTTCGGAAATTCTCATCTCCAGACATCTATTCATCTCCGGTGTTAACCTTGGCTCCATCGCCCTAATGATCTCTGAGTCCTCCAAACTCCTTATGGAGGTAAAAATATTATGGAAGTAGTTGGTCATCGACCTTTCTATCCCTTCCTCATTACAGACCCAATACCCATCCGTATTTTTAATCTTCTTAATTGAGTTTTTTTGCATTTCTATTCCTCGCCCTTTGGTGGAAGAACTGCATGTTTTGATCTCTTGCCTTAATCAAGAAAGCCTGAAACCTTTGCCTCAAGTACTTTTCCTCTTGCTCAAGTAGTTGATCCATTCTCTGCATTAAAGATTCACGTTCCATAATCGACGCTTCCGTCAATGGTTGGGCCAAAATAAACCCCATTTTACTTCTGATTGTGGTGATTTCCTAATGTCGCCACCTGAATACGTTTTGTTGCCACTTAATCAGAGCCATCATGATGGCCTTTATCTTACTTACTTACTTACCACCTGATACATTGGCACCCCCACCATTGGTGAATTCCATGCCTCCTTAATAATTTCCTCACATTCCACGTGGTCAGCCTAGAAATTTTTGAAATGACCTCTGCGATCTGATCTTCTACGACTAGTAGTACCATCTATCTCAATTAACAAAGGAACGTGGTTTGACTTACTTGGATCTAAATGAGTCACCCTCATTTTGTTGAACACTTCCTTCCACTCCCTTGTTACCAGTGCCCGGTTTAAGCGTTCCTTAATACCCCCTACCTTAGTAGTGATCCATGTATATGGAATCCCATTAAATCCCAAATCATGTAGATGACAGTCACTGTCAGTCATTCTAAATTCCAGAATTTGGTTAACCGATCAGGGTGGTCTTCTTTCTTTTTCGTGGCTAGCCATCAACTTATTAAAGTCCCCCTTGATTAGCCAAGGAATGGAGCAGGTCGCCACTAGTCTGCGCATGATTTCCCATGATTTACTTCGTACCACTGTGGTCAGATGCCCATAAAATCCCATGAATCTCCATTGACTTTTATCCCTAATGCCTCCCACTTTTGTATCAATATAGCACTCTGAGCTAGATAGGATCCGTAAGTTTATTTCATCAGCCCACAGGATCCCAGTCCTCTAAATTGCCCCTCAGAATTGACTCTAAAGACCTTTTGATACCCTAATTTCAATTTCTACCCCTTCAAAATTGAAACATTGCATTTGGTTTCACAAAGGAAAACCAGTTTGGGATCTTTTTGTCGGATAATATCCTGCAGCGCCTGAATTTTCTGAGGGTTCTCAAGCCCTCGGTAGTTCCATATTAGGATATTCATGGCTGTCAGCGGGGCTGAGCTCCGTCAGCCTTCGCCGATGTAGTTTCCATTTGTACATTTCTTTTTCCCAACAACCCCCGTGCTTCCGCATCCTTGAGCTCCTTTGACGGACTAATCAACACTTTATATAAGTCTCCAATATCAACACCATTGATAGAGATTGGAGGTTTTTGCCCCTGAGATCATCCCCATTGATTATCCCCCCTAAGTTTGTATTCCATTTTCTTCAAGTTTGGTGATTATGAAGGTCATCCTTCCTTTGAGTTCAAGACCAACCGCGGTTTCTTTGATGGTGGTGTTAAAAGCTCCATGTCATCCCTCTTTGCACCACTTTTAACCTGGGCTACTAGGGCTGTCGCATTCGTAGGAACCCTAGTGTCTTCAGTTGCCTCATTAATATTTGCCATTTGGGCCCCTTTTCTTGACCTTACCATATGGGCCGCTTTATCAGCTGCTACAAGTTGGGTCACAATTTGTAGGCTCTGTGCATCAAACTTTTCCCTGTTTGTGCCTAGTGGGAAACATCCTATCATGGAGAAGGATGCTGGGGTCTTCTTGACATTTTCCACATCATTTAATAGCCCCCCCCCCATATTTTGTAGAGCCTATGGTGGAATCTTACTTGGGTCATACCAATCCTTGTTCAATGACAACCCATTCACCGTAATTGTAAGTGTGTCGTTGGTGAATTGCGTACCATAGCTATCCGGGTGCCACAAGTGGCCATAGTCCGAGCTTACCTTCAAACTTGTAGTAGGGGGATATTCCTTAACACGATCTGACCCTATTAGGTATGATGTCCTTGTTTAAATCTCCCGGGGGACCAAGCTTGCAGAGGTGCCAGAGGATTCAGCGAATTCAGGACCTGTGGCAGGTCGAGTAGTAAGTGGATTGACCTGTTCCTTGTCCCTTTGGGTTGCAAGGAACCAATTCATCGGAATATCCATCTCTGTGTCCAGCAGCCCATATAAACCTCCATCTCTACCTTCCCATTTACGGCGCCAATGGGTTTCATGTACTCGTGTCGCCGTGGCAATTCTCCTCTGCAGGAAGAACAAATAACTCACCCTGGACAACGTCTCTACCTTGAGGGATTCATTATACTTACTTTCTTTGTTTGCCAAGAGTGTTGCTGGGTGAGGACACCCCCGAGCGTGGCCTAGCTTCCCACAACGGTAGCAGAACATCCTCAAGCCTTCGTATTTTAGATTTATCTTGTAGGATCCCTACCGGGGACAAGGCACAGAGCAATAGGTAATCAGAGGTCTCTGGACGTCGAAGTCCACCCTCATTCAAAAGAATCCCCTAAAACCCACTTCCACCGGGTCCTCCACCTCAACAACTGCTCTAATCTTCTCTCTGAGGCATCTTGCATTCTTAATAGAGCATAAATTCCTTGGTATTCCATGTGCCTGGATCCAGAAAACAGCCCTATCTACTTCAATGTCATCCAGAAAATGGTAGGTCGATCACAGCTTCACGGAGAAGGTATAATCCCTAATGATCCAAGGGTTTCCTTCTAGTATCTGTCTAGCCACTGCCGCTTCTCCCACAGTGATGGCATAGACATTCGGTTTTGCCTTTTGGACCCTGACTACACCCATCTTGTTCCAAGCTGATATAAGTACCTCATTCACCACATATTGTGAGGGTTCATTATCCGCAATCAATCTTCCCACCAGATGGATGTTATCCTCAAATCGTTCCTCCAAGTCAAGACTATCCTAAAAAGTGATGTTAAGGCAGTCCATAGCCTTCTCTTCGATTTCCATTCTGCGAACCAGCGTAAAGAACAAAGAATCACAGCACAAACACCCAAGGATATGTTGGCGACTACGAAACTCACGGATATATACTCCGGAGCTAGTAAACCAACTCACAGCTCTTCAGCCGGAGCTACGTTGAACGTAAAGTTGTCACTGAAGTTGTTAAATGTATATTGCACCGAAGTTCTCTGTTCCAATCCCGTCTCTCCAAATGTCGCTTCTATCAAGAAAAAGGCTTTACAGTTTACATGCACATCGGAGGAAGTGCTTGAATTCAACCATGTGATTAATGGCAGATTAACTTGATTTGGTTGGTTTTGTATGGTTTACAACCAAGTCGTAAGTAGTAACTTACTAGTAGAGGGAAAGCATTTTGGTCAAAATAGACACCTCACAAAGTTGAACTGAAGACAAGTTGAAAATGGTCAAAAGCGCAATCCATAGGTATGTCTTATAATTTTGCCTATCCAAACCATGTTTGGGTAAGTTTGAATTCAATTAATTTCAAATTAAGCCCAGGTGCAAACTGTAATGTTGAAAACGGAAATTACTGCTTAAGCCTGCATGATCCGGTATATTTTATAACAAGTAAAATTTCATTATACAAAAGGAAAGACGGTATCTTATCGGTTAAAATCTATATTACAAGCACAAATTTCATGTGAAATTCCACAACTAATAAAATAGCTACTTCGACTTAGACCAAAGGTCTTAAAAACTGCAAGAAGCATGTAGCTTAAATAGTTAAAGAGTGTATTCACACACCTACGGTTCTGTGTTCAAATCTCCCCTCTCCCAATACTATAGCTACAAGGAAAAAACAAAAAGGCCAGAAAAAACTAATGATACTAATCAATAGAGGCTAGTAATACCAATAATTATAAATAAAAAAAGCGCAATAGTAAAATTACAAATAAACAACTCTTAGAATTCTTCAGGGATGCTCTTCAAAACTGGACCTGCAGTACATAAAGTGCTAGCCGGGGACGACTCAACACTGATATGACCCTTCGGAATCTGCGCAAACTCACCAGCTACATCCTTGAAATCAAGAATGCCTCCATTTTTGCACTTCGAAAGCATTCGTGCCGCTTCTTGCTTTGTCATCTTGACTTTCACTCTAATCACCCCTCCTTTCCCATCTTCTAACTCCTTCTTGATCAGTGGTTCAGAAGTTTCATAGTAAGTGCAGGTGCCATTAATTTCTTCCTTCCTCGAGGAGGACTTCTTACTAATTAACTCATCTATGTATACAACATTTTTTACGTAGGGTTTCCTAAGTTCTAGCATGTCATCTATCGCTTTGATCTTATTGAAGAAAGAAAGCAAGGAGTTCAACATTTTTACAAGTAAGAGAGAGAGAGAGAGAGAGAGAGAGAGAGAGAGAGAGGGTTATGCAACACGTTAGGGTAGGAAAGTGTATATATAGAGAGACTGGAGAAGCTATGGAGTGTTAATTGGGTAAAGATAAGTCTTGATTGTGTGGTTTGGTCAAGCATACGATAATGCACAAAAGCAGGAAATTAAGAAAGTATATATATAACTTATCTTGTAGAAATTTCAAAATCAAATTAATTTAATGAAATAAATATGAGTGGCTTTCATGTACCCCATGAAAGAAGGCAATGTTTACATTCAAAACTTTAGTCAGTTGGACGAATTATATGATTGATTATCGTGTGTTCTGCCGTTGTGGTCGATTAATACGCGCTTTGGATATTAGTCTTGCAACTAATGACGCAAGAGGCTGACTTGACTTGACAATTGTCATGATCAGTTCAGTACTAACTTGATCAAAGGGGCAGGGTGAGGTTGAACAGGGTAAACGAGGTTCGTTCTCACTTCTACTCACTCAAATTACAGACCTTAAATTTTATTCGATACGAAAATTGAAGGATATCTGTCTAATATTACTGGAAAACTCTCCAGTTATTCAAATAATTATATTAGTTTTTTGGTTTTATTAAGAGAAGTAAAGAGCAAGAATTAAGTTATATCCTGGTGAGGATAAGTACTCTACTGTTAAAGCTGAATCACGGTATATGAAAATATGTTACCAAACAAAAATTGTAAGATGGGGTGTAGTCAAATAAGAATTTAGATGGATTTTAAAGGCTTTCAAAAGATTTTAGAATCCAGGTGTAGTCGACAAGGATTTTAAAATAATTTAAGAGAGTTCATTCAAATACAGGGTAGTCAACTAAAGGATTTTAAAAGATTTTAGAATCCTAGTGTAGTCAACTAGGATCCAGATGTAGTCAACTACGATTTTAAAAGAATTTAAGAGGGTCCATTCAAATACAAGGGTAGTCAACTAAATGATTTTAAAAGATTTTAAAATTCTAGTGCAGTCAACTAGGATTTTGAAAGATTTTTATTGAGTTTATACAAATCTATATGTATTAAAAAATTTATAGATTTTGAAGGATTTCATTGAATGAGTGATTTTGTAGGATTTGAGAAGAGTTGGTAAGCTTAAAAAGATTATAAAGAATCCTACGTCCACCCATAGGATTTCTTTCAACCCCCTTCTCTCTCTCTCTCTCTCTCTCTCTCTCTCTCTTCCCATTTTATTGAAAATATTTCTTTTTAGGGTAAAAGACTGTTTACTACCCTCATGTTTTATGGTTTTCAACATTTAGTAAATTAAGTTTTTTTCGTCTCAGAGTCATACCTAAAGTGTAAATTTTGGGACAGTCTCATACATCTGTTAGTCAAACTATTAAATTTGCCGTTAATTGTGACGTGGCGCCCATGTGGACAATGACTGGGCGCCACGTGTCAGCCACGTTTTTTTTTCCTTCTTCCTCCTCTGACTGCAACTTTTTTATTTTATTTTTTTTCTTCCTCCTTCTCCTTCTTCCTTCTTCTCCTTCTTCCTTCTTCTTCTCCTTCTTCCTTCTTCTTCCTTCTCCCTTCTCCCTTCTCCTTCCTCCTCCAACTGCAACTTTTTTATTTTATTTTATTTCTTCCTCCTTCTCCTTCTTCCTTCCTCCTTCCTTCCCCTTCTTCTCCTTCTTCCTTCTTCTCCCTTCTCCCTTCTCCCTTCCCCTTCTCCTTCTCCTTCTTCTTCCTCCGAATCTAGGGAAGTTTTTTTTTTCCTTCTTCCTCCTTCTTCCTCCTTCCATCTTCCTTCTTCCTTCTCCTTCCTCCTTCCTCATTCCTCCTTCCTCCTTCCTCCTTCTTCTTCCGACTGCAACTTTTTTATTCTATTTTTTTCTTCCTCCTTCTCCTTCTTCTTCCTCTGAATCTGGGGAAGTTTTTTTTTTTCCTTCTTCCTTCTTCTTCCTCCGTCCTTCTTCCTTCTCATTCCTCCTTCTTCCTTCTTCCTTCTTCTTCCTCCTAATCTGCCCAGATTCGGTTTTTTTTTTCTTCTCTTCTTCTTCCTCTTTCTTCTTCTTCTTCCTCCAAATCAGGGGAAGTTTTTTTTTTCTCCTTCTTCTTTCTCCTTCTTCCTTCTTCCTTCTTCCTTCCTCTTCTTCTTCCTCCGAATCTGCCCAGATTCAACTTTTTTTTTTCTTCTTTCTCCTTTTTCCTCCTTCTTCCTTCTTTTTCTCCTTCTTCCTTCCCCTTCTTCTCCTTCTTCCTTGTTCCTTCTTCTTCATCTTCCTCAAAAAAAAAAAAAAAAAAAAACCTTCATCTTCCCCAAATTCGGAGGAAGAAGAAGGAAAAAGGAGAAGAAGGGGAAGGAAGAAGGAAGAAGGAAGAAGGAGGAAGAGTGAAGGGGGAAGGAAGAAGGAAGAAGAAAAAAAAAAACCGAATCTGGGCAGATTCGGAGGAAGAAGAAGAAGAGGAGGATGGAGAAGGAAGAAGGAAGGAGGAAGGAGGAGGAAGAAGGAAAAAAAAAAGAAACTTCCCCAGATTCGGAGGAAGAAGAAGGAGAAGGAGAAGGGAGAAGGAAGAAGAAGGAAGAAGGAGAAGAAGGGGAAGGAAGAAGGAGGAAGGAAGAAGGAGAAGTAAGAAGAAAAAAAAAAGTTGCAGTCGGAGGAAGAAGAAGAAGAAGAAAGAAGAAAGAAGAAAGAAGAAAGAAGGAAAAAAAAAAACGTGGCTGACACGTGGCACCCAGTCATTGTCCACATGGACGCCACGTCACAATTAACGGCACATTTAACAGTTTGACTAACGGATATATGAGACTGTCCCAAAATTTACACTTTAGGTATGACTCTGAGACAAAAAAAATTTGATGTACTAAATGTTGAAAACCACGAAACATGAGGGTAGTAAACTGTCTTTTGCCCTTCTTTTTATTAGATTGCTTTTTTGGAGGTGTATAACACGCAAAAGAATATCAAGCTAATTATCCACTGCATCCCTCTCTGATGCAGTAATCTGCGCATTCATTGCTAATACTGAGATCCTTTTCCTATTTACATAGTAGTGAACCTATTTATTTACAGTGTTGTCGCAATACATGGTTAGAGATGGAGTTAATTCAAGTTTTGGTTAAGTATACTGTATATATTTATTTGTAAAATGCATGGATGTTTTTGGAGGAAGCTGACTTGGTAACTGAATTTTCCAATTCATTGTGGCATGCTTGTTCTTCCTGAAACTTTGTAAATACCAATGTGATTGGTATGGGTTGACTATTGAATCTCTCTGATTGCTGTTGTTTGTGTCTCTTCATGGTTGAACAATATATTTTCCTTTTGTGGGGAGGAATGGCACTCGGTTCATCTTGGATGGCAAGGCATTTTCAGTTAATGGGTGGAATTCGTCAGGGAGAATTGGGCATCGGGAAAACATGGAGGATTGGGAGAACTGGGTAAAGTTCTCAAATTTTTTTTTCAAGTTTTTTTTTTAATCTTTATTTTCTATTTAAAAAATAATTTTTTAAATGACAAAAAATCTATCAAAAAATCCATTCAAATCTTTAATCAAAATCCATAAGAATTCTTGAAATTCTATTTGAAAGTTGTAAGGATTCTACAATCCTTTGAAATCTTTCACTTAAAAAAGTCTTCTAAAATCCTGCAAAATCCAAATTGACTACACCCTATCATTTCATGGATCATTACAATCAAATCTTGGATATGCCTAATTAGGGTTTTTCTTTTAGAAACGATACGATATTTACGAGGCATTATTAGATTACATTCATAACAAAGCAACACCACAATGACACAACTAGTTAGGTATCAAATTTATCAAAAGTGTATGCTGTCATAGCATCCATATGGAGACAACCATAACAATCAGAAGAAAAATGCAGATAGACTGAGGTCTCAATCACTTCAGCCTCATGGAATTAAGGTCTAATAGAAGCATCATTAGATTGACTAATGTAATCACGTAACGAATACACTGCGAAAAGTAAGCACAATAAAATTCTACACTGCCCGAAAGTGCCCTACAACAGCTTGCACGCCGAACCTTTTTTTATTGGTTAAAAGATATTTACCCGATGAAATATTCGTAGGGCAAACATTCATCGGGCATGATTTTGGCGCTAAGAAGAAAAAAAATGACGGGCAATACTTTGAGGTTTGCGGGACGAACTCCTAATTCTACAAAATGTATTTTCGGTAAAAATCTTCTTATAATCCATGTCAAAAAATTCGAAAACAAGGATATCATTAACAGTAATGTTATACTTACCATGTTTTTATACCACATTTATATATCATCTTATATGGCATGTGGACAGCCATATCATTTAAATTAATCAAAATTTAATTTCAATTAAAAACCATTTAATAAACAATAATTAAAAAAACTAGAATTAAATGGTGATTGTGGCATATGAGGAGTCTTCTCCTTCCTTCCCCATCAATCTTGCTCCTTCTCTCGTTCTTCTTCCACGCCGGTCCTTTCATGCCATTTTTTCAAGTCAGTCAAATCCACCACAATCTAAATTAAATCTCATATGGCAAGGTTCATGCGCTCCCCTATTTGGATTATTGGTACACATCTATCATTTTTCTCAATGAACCTTGCCGTACACTTGCAGTGGAATTTTCCAAACTCATTCAATTCCAATCAGCCCTGAAACCTCAATTTAGGAGATGGAATGCCTCTGGTGTCTTGAAATCGACTTTGAATCGTTAGGAACATTCGAAGTTGGACTATGAGAACTCTTGGATGTCTCCGAGCTCTTGTTCTCTACATGCCCCTTCCCCACAGACCACAATTTGTCGAAGATTCTCCTTGACCTAGATGGCAGCAATTGCGCTGTTTTTGCTGCTATTCTTGCCAAGTTTCGCGTTCTTTTAATTTCAGCTTTTTTTTTTAATTATTGATTTATTAAATGGTTTTTAATTGAAATTAAATTCTGATTAATTTAAATGATATGGTTGTCCGCATCAGATGCCACATAAGGTGATATATAAATATGGTATGAAAACATGGTAAGAATAGCATTATTGTATAACTAATCTAAACCTAAATCTAAAGGTATTTGAACTTAAATAAAGTAATGTAGGAAAAAAATTCAATGGAAAAAAAAGGAAGAAAAAAAATAGAAAATGATACATCGATACTTCGTTACCGATCTTCTTGGAAGGTATCACTAGCACACTAGCGACTTATTCAATCAAACTCGCTAGCTTCATACCGATCCCCCCTTTTCAACTTTTTATTTCTTTTTCAGTTTTTTTTTTATTTCTCTTACCATAACAGCAAACTATCATATTCATGTTCTTCAAAATATATTTTTCCGTGCAAAATCTATTATAATTCATATTTAAACACTTGAAATCAACGCTTTGGAATATAATTAATTTTAGAAAACATGTGGTGCAATTAGAATGACTCAAATTTTGGCTTATAATGAATCTTGTAAAAGTTCTCAAAATCGATTGGACAACGTGGGTTCTAACTCACAATTTTTGTAAAAAAAAATTGAAACCTTTAGTTTTAGGAATATTTTGCGTGGGCATTGACAAAAATGTTGCAAGACTGTAACATCCCACATCAACCAACGGAGAGGGGGTGATGTGCCTTATATTACATGCCCACTTCCCCATAACACGAGGCCTTTAGGGAACTTACTAGCTTCGGGTTCCATCGGAACTCCGAAGTTAAGCGAGTTCAGGCGAGAGCAATCCTAGGATGGGTGATCCACTGGGAAGTTCTCGTCTAAGTTCCCAGAAACAAAACCGTGAGAGTGGTCGGGGCCCAAAGCGGACAATATCGTGCTACAGCAAAGTCGAGATTGGGATGTGACAAAGACATTCGAATGTGATTTTATCCTTTATTAGGTCCCGGAACTATTTTTCATTGATTTTTAAAGTTGAAAATAGAAAAAATAATGAAAGCTAATAGCGGGGCCCCCAAAGAGATTGGTATGTGACCAAAATCTTGAGAATGTCCTAATTAATTTTAGAAAACATGTGGCACGAATAAAATGACTCTAACTTTGGTTTATAACGAATGTTGTAAAAATTCTCAAAATCGATTCAAAAAATTGTGGGTTATAACTCACAGTTTTTGTAAAAAAATTTGAGATTTTTAGCTTTATGAAATATTTGCGTCAGATTTAAGGAAAATATTGTAAGAACTTTGGACTTGATCCTACTGTGTATTAAGTTCCGAAACTATGAATGTAGGTTTTAAATCGTTGATTTCAAGTGTTTAAATATAAATTATAATAGGTTTTGCACGGAAAAATATATTATGTACAACATGGATATGATAGTTTGTTGTTATGTTAAGAGAAAAAAAAAATTAACAAAAAAAACATTGAGAAGAAGGGATCTGTATGAAGCTAGCAACTTGGCCCGGGTGAAGCTGCTAACATGCTAGCGACACCCTTCGAGTCAAGTACCAATTGTATCCTTTTTTTTCCTTTTCCACTGATTTTTTTTTCTTCCTACATTACTTTATTTTGATTCAAATACCTTTAGATTTAGGTTTAGATTTATATCTTTGTTTTCAAATTTTTTGACATGAATTATAAGAAAATTTTCACTGAATATAAATTTTATAGAACATGAAAATGATAGTTTGGTGGTGTGGTATGGGAAAAATGAAAATAAAACATAAAATAAATTAATAAATGGTTTAGGCACAAGGAGTCGCATCTCAAACTCATGCCCAAGCCAAAACTCGTGCCCTTAAGAAGGTCCAAGGCACAGTAGAAGCAATGAAGGCCAATGAGGTTTAGAGTTTTGGGGCGTGTGAATAGTAACACCTTGAGTTCAAGTGTTTAAGGGCGTGTGAATAATAACATCGTGAGTTCGACGCATTTCAGCGCCTGGCGCACTTGAATTTTTTTCATTGATAACGGCTTACAAATGTCCCACCCCTAATAATAATGCTTCGTCCAGCCAACCATGGTTGACCTCTAAGATTAAAACTAATCCCTACACCCTATTGATAACGACCTATAATTGCCCACCATTGGGCACCAATGCTTTGTGCAGGCAACAACAATTGACCTGTGCGATTAAAATTAAACCTACCCCCTATAAATGCCCTACCCTTGCCACTTATGGTTTGTATGGCAAACCATGGCTAACACATGGGATTAAAACTAACCCTACCCCCGACGCAATTGGTTTGTACAGGCAACAATGGTTGACCCGTGAGATTAAAACTAAACCCTACCCCATATTGATAGCAGCTTATATATGCTCCACCTCGACACCAATGTTTCATGCAGGCAACAATGGTGGACCGTGCACCTAGGCCTGCATCATTTTACTTGCCGATTCTTTTCGTGTGATGAGCTCATCTCATTTTACGTACCAAAAGTCGTCTCATTTTTCGTGAGCTGAGCTCACCTCATCATGCGGGCTGAATTTTTTGTATGTCGAGCCCACCTTGTTTTGATTGTCTAGAAGCCCATCTCGTTTTCTATGAGTGGAGCCCGCCTCGATTTGCTCGCACAAAGTGTGCCTTGTTTTGTGAGCTGCATTTTTCATGCGCTAAAACAACCGTGTTTAACGTGGCAAAAGTTCATCTCGTTTTTTGTGAGCGAAGCCTGCCTCATCTTCTGTGCGCCCGAGTTCGCATTGTTTAGCATGAGCGGAGTGTGCCACATTTAAGTCCCATCAACTCTTTATCCAAAGTTCTAAACCATCTTCTTGAACACTTTCGATTGCAGTTTTTGCAGAACTTTCTAGTTTTTCTTCCTCTATTTCGGCGGCAACCCATGCTGATGCTTCTTCTTCTTCGACATCTCTTTTAAGCTCTTGTAGTAAACTTGCTCCGCCATTGCAAAGCCCTCTGCCTAGCAAGATTTTGGATAAGTTAAATTTGGCAGAGGGTCTTAGGGAATGAGTTGATGACATCTATGAGCTCGATTCGAGAGATCACTTCTCCCAAGATAATTGGATTTAAGAAAAAGCCCCTGAAAGCTTGGAATAGCGATGCTAAAAGCCATTGTTTTACAGCTTCAATCAACTGATGAGAGAAAGAAGGTATTTAGGCTTATAACAAGCAAGAGATGTGCACGCAATGATGTGAGATTGAAAATCGTATATTTAGTACTATTTACATTCAAAAGATACTTGATGTGTACGTGCATACTATTAACAAAAAAAAGATTGGTAGATAGTTCTATTTACATGCAAAAGATAGTACGTGATGTGTATGTACATAATATTTACATAGGACAGATTATCCTATGTACATACAAAAGATGGTCACAACATTAAGAGTTGTTCATTTATCTTCTTTGGGTTGTTGAGGTGCCTTCTATCTTGTTAATGTATATGTACCCTTCTATAACAAGCTGTTAAAAAATAAACACGACATTTCAATAAAAAACAAAACCAGTGAGATACATTATAAAAATAGATAGAAAAAAGGAAATTTGGAATTCGAACCTCTGCATGCATCTGGAAATCGAACCTTGGTATTGGAAGATCTTTTACAGATGGTCAAAATTGTTGAATTATAAGTCTATAGCTGATTACTATTAGTGAAATAAGATGAGCTTATTAGTGTATTCACTTGAGTATACTATTGCCAAGTGTGAGGTCAAAAGATGTAAGGCATATAATTAATGCCATGTGTAATGATCTTAGTAAATAGTTCAATGTATGGCTGAGACCATTTTGTGATGTAAGGGATTCCAGTCACTTCTCTCTAACAGTCATGTATTTTTGCATTAAAGTAAGATAAATATATTCCTCTGCAACATTTTTCGTGGCAGAGAAGAGAACATTCATAAACCTATTTCTTCTTCTCCATCTTTCATATAACCATTGAAAATCTAAGAAAACAAAAACACTAACATAGCCTTAGAGCCAGGTTTGATCATCTGAGCCTGGGCGTAGATCTGTGAGTTCACTAAGCTGAATCGAAGTTCACTTGAAGCTCGGTGAAGGTCGTCGAAACTCCATTACCATCTGAGAAGAGAAATAATGCATTTGGACCAAAGATGTCTAGATCTGGAGGCTCGGAAGTGAGGACTCCAATTTTCTCCGATGAGAACTACGAGTTCTGGAGAATCAAGATGGTAACGATTTTCAAATCTCATGGGTTATGGAAATTGGTAGAAAAAAAGGATTACAACCCCCGATTCGAAGAAGAAGAAGAAGGAAGTTCAAGGGTCATCAGAAGATGCAGTTGATGAAGAAATGACAGTTGTGTTCATGAAGAATGCAAAGGCCTTAGGAATCATACAAAACGCAGAGAGTACCACGGTGGTGATCAGGTTAGAATCTTAGACGAGAATTTGAATATGCTAGGATGCAAGATGATGAGTCTTTGTCTAGTTATCTTACAAGACTGAATGAATTAATTAATCAGATGAAAACATTTGGTGAATCTCTCTCTAATTCGAGACTTGTGCAAAAGGTTCTGATTAGTCTAAACCTTATGATTCTATTTGTTTGGTTATAGAAAATACGAAGTGTCTGGAGATTGTAGAATTGTAGGAAGTAATTGCAATCTTGAAGAGTCAAGAACAATGATTTGATTTGCATATTGTTGATACAACTGAGAGAGCTTTCTCCTCACTCTTTGTGAGTCAAAATGGGAAAAATAGAGGTAGCACCTACTCAGGGAAATTTTAGAGAAATTGGAATCCAAAGGGAAAGAAATGGGAGTCAAAATCCAAGTTTCAATAGAGACCTTTTATAAACTCATCTCAAAATGTGAACTCTTCGCAATCAATGAGCCCAGAAGTCATAAAACCTCAGTGCAAGGTGTGCTCTAAGTTTCATTTTGGTGAGTGTAGACACAAGGGCAAACCAAAATGTTATAACTGTGACAAATTTGGGAACCGGGCTAGAAAGTGTATTACAGGAAAAATAGTGCACAAAGCTAATAGTGCAAATCAAGCAGAAGTGTCAAGAAACCTGTTCTATGCCAACAATGCAATCACTGAGGCTAAAGTGAATGAAGAATGGTACGTTGACAATGGATGCAGCAACCATATGACAGGAAATGTGAATCTTCTTGTTGATGTGAGAACCAACATTGTAGGCAAAGTTCAAATGCCTACTGGAGACCTTGTAAATGTTGCAGGAATGGGTTCTTTTGTTATTAACACTAATAAGGGCAGAAAGTGTGTTAGAGAAGTCATGTATCTTCCTGGATTAAAAGAGAACTTGCTCAGTGTTGGTCAAATGTATGAACATGGATATTTCTTGTTATTTGGTGGAGGAATATGTAGTGTATTTGATGGTCCTTCATTGGATTGCTTAGTCATTAAAGTGAAGATGAAAGAAAACAGATGTTATCCTTTCTCACTTCTACCTGAAAATCAAATTGCACTAAGAGCTAGTGTAAATCATTCTACTTGGGTTTGGCACAGAAGACTTGGACACCTACATTTTGGTGATCTAAGGCAATTGAGGGATAAGGATATGGTGCATGGTTTACCATAGCTTGAAAGTCATAGTGGTGTATGTGAAGGCTGCTAATATGGAAAACAACACAGAGATGAGCTCTCAAAGAATCAAGCATTGAGAGCAAATGCCCCACTTGAAGTTGTCCATGTTGATCTATGTGGTCCTATGAAAGTTGAGTCAATTGCTGGAAACAAATATTTCGTGTTGTTGATAAATGATTGTACTATAATGGTTTGGGTATATTTTCTAAAGCACAAGTCTGAATCATTAAGTTGTTTTAGAAAATTTAAGGCTATGACTGAACTACAATGCGGTTTTAAAGTAAAGTGTTTGAGAAGTGATTGAGGGGGAAAGTTCATGTCAACTGAGTTTGTTCAATTTTGTGAGAATGAAAGAATACAGAGGCAACTTACTCTAGCTTACACTCCACAGCAGAATGGAGTTGTAGAAAGGAAAAATAGGACAGTGGTTGAAATGGCAAAATCTATGCTACATGAGAAGGGAATGCCATACTATCTCTGGGCTGAGGCAGTGCATACGGCTGTGTATCTATTAAATAGATGTCCCACAAATGCATTGGACAACATCACACCTTTTGAAGCCTATTCTAGAAGGAAACCATGTATTGCTCATTTGAGAATATTTGGTGCTCTATGCTATGTTCATGTTCCAAATGAGCTTAGACACAAGCTTGAACCCAAAAGTGTCAAAGGTGTATTTGTTGGCTATGCAACTTGTGAAAAAGGGTTATAGAGTGTTTGATCCAGTTACCAAGAAGTTTATTTTGTCCAGAGACATTGTTTTTTTATGAGGAAGCAGCTTGGGATTGGAAAGGAAGTTCTGAGCAACATGTGATGCCTCTCATTGAGGGAAGATTTATATATGACAGTCTCAGTTCTGGAAATAATGAAAGTCCTATATTACCACAAATTTCCCCTATATCACAGTATCATGGAAGGAATACAAATGCTGAAAATTCAAACTCTCCAACCATCTTGCCTTTCTCAGGTGAATCTTTCAGCAGCATAAGTCAAGATGAAAGAAACACTCAAGCATTTGATCACACTCCACTGAAATGGAGAAAACTGGATGAAGTATTGGCTCAATGCAATCTCTCCATCATGGATCCAAAGAAGTATGAAAAAGCAATGCAAGATGAATTCTGGTTAAAAGCAATGGAAGATGAATTAGCTATGATTGAGAAGAATGGCACCTAGAAGCTTGTGGATAGACCAACAAAAAAAAGCCTGTTATTGGAGTTAAGTGGGTCTACAAAACCAAATTAAATTTTGATGGTTCAATTTAAAAAAACAAAGCTAGGTTGGTTGCAAAGGGTTATGCTAAAAAACCAGGACTAGACTACAATGAAACTTATGCTCCATAGGCTAGATTGGACACTTTCAGAACTCTGATAGCTTTGGCAGCTCAGAAGAGCTGGAAATTGTATCAGCTCGATGTAAAATTAGCATTTCTGAATGGTGTATTGCAAGAAGAAGTTTATGTAGATTAGCCTGAAAGATTTGTAGTCAAAGGAAAGGAAGATAAAGTCTACAGATTGTACAAAGCTCTTTATGGGTTAAAAAAGGCACCAAGGGCCTAGTATGGAGAAATTGACACATATTTCTCTCAGTGTGGTTTTGAGAAAAGCTTGAGTGAACCAACAGTGTACACCAAAGCAAGGGGAAAGGACATCTTGATTGTTTCTATCTATGTGGATGACATAGTCTATACTAGAAGTGATAGACCGATGCTTGAAGAGTTCAAGGAAGATATGAAAAGGAAATATGAAATGACAAATTTGGGTCTTCTCCATCATTTCCTTGGAATAGGGATAATTTAGACCAACTCTAGCATTTTCATTCACCAAAAGAAATATGCAAGTTCTTTGCTGAACAAGTTTGGCCTGAATGAGTGCAAGTCTATGATCACACCCCTTGTGGCAACTGAGAAGTTAACCAAAGATTATGGAAGTGGAGTAGCAAGTGAAGAATTGTACAAAAGCATTATGGGGAGTCTTCTATATCTCACAGCCACAAAACCTGATGTGATGTATGCAACTAGTTTACTTGCAAGGTTCATGCACTGCCCCACCAATAAACACTATGGAACTGCCAAAAGAGTTCTCAGGTATATCAAAGGAGCACTTGACTATGGTTTGGAGTATGTGAAAAGAAGAAATGCAATTCTAATTGGTTACTGTGATGGTGACTGAGGTGGTTCGATTAATGACAGTAAAAGCACCACAGGCAGTGGCGAAGCTACATAGGGGCGAGGGGTAGCCGCCACCCCTCCGCTCGCCGGAAAACAAGCCCAAAAGCACCCCTTTGTTTCGGCTAGAAACTGGAAAGTATGGTGGTTTCTAGCCTTTGCTGTTGAGCAGCGCCCCCTGCGCTCAACAGGGTTTGTTTTCATAAAAGAAAAAATATTTATTTAAGCAAAGCGACACCGTTTTACTGCTTCATTAAAATAAAATAATAAAATATTGGGGGGACCACTGGTTCCCAAATTTCTCCCCATTTTCCATTAGAGCACTAATTCCCAGCAATCACCAAAAGCCACGGTAGCAGCCTGAACACCCAACCCAAACGGTTTCGTTGGCCCTTCCATTCCAACCGCCGTGCTAGCTTCCATTTCAGTCGCCATCCAGCCACCACGCCATCCTTCCCAATTTTAGGTAAATTTTTTATTTTTAAAATTTATATTATTTCAAATCTTAATTAATTATTTCATACGAATTTTTGTTTAATAAGTATTGAATCATAAGGTAGTACATTAATATGGTTATTGATTATTGATTCATTAACTGAATTATCGAATAATTTATATTATTATTCGTATTGATTAGTTGAATTGAATTTTTATTGATTGAATAATTTGCAGTGGTTATTGTTATTAATTAATTGAATTGTTGGTTTGATTAGTTGTTAGTCATATTAGTATAGTCTATGAGTCAAAGAGGTTTTTTTTTTTTTTTTTTTTTTAACCATATAGTTATGTAATAGAACGATACTATAAGAAAAAGAAACAATGCTTAAATCCTTGCACGCTTTTGTTTGTTTTAATAAATTATGAAAAACATTATCATAGGTTGTGCATTTTTTTGAACCTTGGATATTTTAAGTTCGCCCCTCCCCCCGACATATCATGGCTTCGCCACTGCCACATGGTATGCTTTCTCTTTTGGTAGTGGGATTTTCTCTAGGGCTTCAGTCAAGCAAAACTGTGTGGCATTATCTACTGCATAAGCAGAGTACATAAGTGCATCTGAAGCCACTGCACAAACAATCTGGCTCAGATTTGTACTGGAAGATTTTGGAGAACTTCAAATTGAAGCTACACCACTGCAATGTGATAACACCTCTGCAATTGCAATCACCAAGAATTCCGTGTTTCACCAGAAGACTAAATACATTGATAAAAGGTACATTTTATTAAGGATGCACTGCAAGAAGGTATCATTGATCTGGTATATTGTCCCACTAAAGAGCAGCTAGCATATATTTTCACAAAACCTCTGGCTAAGGATCGTTTCAACTATCTCAGGAGTATGCTTGAAGTGAAATCAGCTCAAGACTTAAAGGGGAGTGTTGAATTATAAGTCTATAGCTAATTAGTATTAGTGAAATAAGATGAGCTTATTTGCGTATTCACTTGAGTATATTACTGCCAAATGTGAGGTCAAAAGATGTAAGGCATATAATGCCATGTGTAATGGTCTTAGTAAATAGTTCAATGCATGGCTGAGATCATTTTGTGATGTAGGGGATTCCAGCCACTTCTCTCTAACAGTCATGTCTTTTTGCACGATGTAAGTGTGATTGCATTAAAGTAAGATAAATATATTCCTCTGCAACATTTTTCGTGGCAGAGAAGAGAACATTCATAAACCTCTTTCTTCTTCTCCATCTTTCATATAACCATTGAAAATCTAAGAAAACTGAAACACTAACAAAAATTGTACAAAGTGAACTAAAGTGTTCGATATTAGAATTCTTTATTCTGCATTTAACTCCCTACTCTTTTGGTAGATTATCTCATCAACCAATAGGTGGTATCAATTGAGCCATTCATAAAGGAATAGAAATGAAGGAGTTCAACAATTTATCAGTTAAGTATGCAGACATTTCAAGGATATGCAGCAAAATTCATCAGTGTTAGTCGATGAAAAATTTAACATTCATAGACGCATACCGAGCAACCGTAAATGAAGAATCTGAATTGACTATCAGCACTGCATAATTTCGAATTGACTATAATAAAGAAATCTAGTGGACAGTTTGAGTTTTAAGAGAATAGGAGATCATGTTTGATAGATAGTTGATAATTCAAAAAAATTTGAGCAATGAAAGGGTGTACATATTGTTTTGCAGACAGAAAATATGGTTTCAGAATTGCTTGGGGAATCTAATACATATTTGGTTGGAGCCTTTGGAGTGGAAGGGTATACATATCTGGATCAAGAACATTCAAATCTGATACAGATAGTATTTTAGCACCATCTAACTGTTGAGATCCATGTTGTGGCCTTGTGGAAGGTGGCAAAATCCTGATACGGTTACTAGACTCCCTAAATCTGCATTTATAATTATTTTTCGAATGAGGAGGACGATGTTAGCTTAGTTTAGAAGGCTAATGTATCTACATGTTAGAAACAAGAGGGGGAAAATTCATACGATGCTCTGTATGAGTGTAATTTTGGGATGTTTGGATTGATGAACTGACTGATGACATCATTTTCTAGTGGAAAGAATGTGAATTCTGTTCCAAACTGTGACCGAGACATCACGATGCAGAGACAAATTTACACTACATTACAATTATTGGACAATGACATCACGATGACGGTGAATGTTTCACGTAAGTTATATTTTGTCATCCCAACGAGATAAAATCATAATTTTTTTGTCATATTACTGTGGAAGAAGTTAGCGCAAGCTAGTGCAAAGAGGTCGTGTAAAGTATAGATGTTGTAGTTGTGGAGTCCAATCTTGATGGTTGTGAGGCGTCGTATAAATCAAGGAATTTTCTTGCCTGCCAAATGATTTCATTCTTTGTGTTTAGTGATCGGATGATAATGTATTGAATTTGAGGGAGTCGAGTCTGAATACATCTCCCACCAAAAGTCCAATTTCTCCAAAATTAAGGGTTTAATTTAGAGTTTGCTAGACCCACCTAAGTGTCATATTTCTCTACCCACATTATATTCTCACTCACTATGAAAAGATAAAAAATTAAAATGTTATTTCTCCACCTACAATTATTCTTAAAATAAGCTTCAATATGCTATTTTCTCATTCACTATTATTTCTAAAAATTAAAATGTTATTTAGAAGCCCATTGATAGTGTATTTACACGCCGTGCCAGTATTCTATATGTAACAAAAATAAAAGTTTCCAAACTAAAGCATGAAATAAGCCACCAGAGAATTAATTGTCAATGGTTATCATTGCATAAACACTAACCTAATCCTAACTATTACCTTTCTTGTCAAGTATTTGTATAAGTATTTTAAGCTTAGCTCCAAACAACAAACAAAGCAAACAAAAGAGTCAAAGAAACCAAAATCCACTCTATTTTTATGATTAGATTGACCAAGGCATCAACAATACGAACCGAAAACAATTAAAATACATATTTTATACCCCAAGCAATTATTTATTGTTAACAGGATTAATCGTTTTGAAACCAAGCATCTGGTTAAAAACCACCAACAATCATTTCATCCAGGTTGATATGAAGAAAAAAATACATTGGAAAATAAAAAACAACTTAGAAAATAACATGGATTTGCAAATGTTCACATGTCAGCTATTTGTCTACAAAACAGAGGTTTCAGCACTAACAGTGTAAAGAACTTAAAATTACAATTAAGATCAATGTTTTCCTCCTTCTCATTGACATAACGCAAGAAAGACAAAGGTTTCTAAAACTCTAACCAGCCGTCTCATTTCTTCCCAAAAATAAACACATTTAAATCCAACATTCATAAATGCGTGATCAAACAGGGGGAAAATGACAGAAAACATACCCAAAAATAATAGCACCACCAGAGCTACTTGCAAATTTGTGATTGAGCAACTGACCAACCAAAATGGAAAATATACTCTTTGCCAGGAAAGTCCTAACAGAGGACCACAACTGTTGCAAAGGAAAATCATTAGAGTTTGATCCAATTAACCACTCAAATCTCAGTGAATAAAACTAAGCAATGATGCAGGAAATCAATTAGAAGCTTGAGATATACAAAAAATTAAATTAATTTAACAACAAAATTGGAGCTATCCCCCTAATTTTAACCATTAACAACGTAAAGAATTGAAAATTACGATTAACCATTATGTACAATTGATAATCACAAATGAGGTCATAAGGTAAAAAAATTAACCACTCAAATCTCAGTGAATTAAACTAAGCAATGGTGCAGGAAATCAATTAGAAGCTTGAGATACACAAAAAATTAAATTAATTGACTAGCAAAATTGGAGCCATTCCCCTAATTTTAAATTACAATTAACCATTATGCACTTGATAATCACAAATGAGATCATAACGTCCAAAAAAATAACGACTCAACCCCAAACTATGACATACCAAATTAAATACAGAAACAGCACAACCCCAAACCCAAACAAAACCCCAAATCAATTTTAAAAAATGGCCCAACCCGTGTCTCTCTCATTTTCCCCGTCCCTTGTTCTGTCTTCCCACCTATTTGTCTCAATGTATACTCCTATGCCTCTCACGAAATCAAAACTGCCAAAACCACGAGCCAACAAAAAACCTGCAAAATACCATAAACCTCCAATTATTTACATCTTGGCATATTCATTTTTTTACACCTATCAGTTCAACCAACAGATGGATTCATCTACTAACAGCATTAAAAAAATTAAAATCACAATTAAACTTAATACTTTATGTCATCATCTCCCTCTATGCTTATGTAGAGGGTTCTAGAAGTCAAAATATATTACGGAAAATAACAAATAATTTGTGAAGCAGAGTAGAAGCGGGATTTACCTCGATGCTTATGTAGAGGGTTTGGAGGATGTCTTCCTTGTAGTGGTCTATGCGACCAATTTGATAATAAGTACTCTGAATCTCGTCAATCCCAGATGGATTCGAACGTAAAAAGGGCCAAATCTTCGCCCTTCCCGATCACAACTCTAGAAACAGAGACCAATTTTATGAAGCTGGACCCTGTTAACCTAGAGAGAAGAATAGAGGTTTTACAGAAAGAGAAGCTTTAGAGAGGGAGGAAGAGAGAGAGAGATTGAATGTAATTCTTCAGTATATTATTTCTTAGAGAGTAAGCAATCTTACAAGGTATTTATAGAGAACACAAGATTATAACTAATCTAACTACCTAGCTAATCTTATGCCAAGTGTCACAATCTTATACTCATACATAATATATCTATCATCCCCCCCCCCCGGCAAACTCATGCTTGGATGATCCTAGCATGAGATTGTTACAATGTGTGTGAAACAATGGAGCACTCAACCCCTTAGTTAAAATATCTGCAAACTGTTCCTTGGAAGATACAAACTGAACATGAAGATGATTCTGAGCAACGCGTTCGCGAACAAAGTGAACATCAACTTCGATATGCTTGGTGCGTTGATGTTGAACTGGATTGAAAGATAAAGCAATGGCCGACATATTATCACGAAACAATACAGGAACAGAAGATATTGTAATTTGCATAAAACTCAAGAGTTGCTTAATCCAATCAAGTTCTGCAGCCGTGGAAGACAAGGCCCTATATTTTGCCTCTGTGGACGATTTGGAGACAGTTTGTTGCTTCTTAGAAGACCAAGAAATGGGATTACTACCTAGGTAAACAACTAACCCAGTTGTGGATCGCCTATCATTGGGATCCCCTGCCCAATCAGCATCACTAAAGGCTTTAATATCTAAAGCAGAACGGAATAAGACAATCCATATGTCATGGTACCTTTAAGATACCTAAGAATCCTTTTGACTGCAGTATAGTGTGAAACCATAAGGCACTGCATAAACTGACACACCTGATGAACAGAGAAGGCAATATCGGGTCTGGTAAAGGTTAAGTATTGCAGAGCACCCACAACACTCCTATAATGTGTAGGATTGTTATACGGTTCACCATCATCTTTGAGGAACCGATGATAAGGCAGGCAAGGTGTATCACATGGCTTAGAGTCAACCATTTCTGTTTTAACCAACAGATCATTGACATACTTTTGCTGTGAAAGAAACAACCCATTTGCAGTGCGAGAGATTTGAATACCCAAAAAGTAGTGCAAAGGATCGAGGTCTTTGATATCAAACTCAGAAGTCAATGACTGAATAACCTGTTGAATAGCTAGGGAGTCATTGCCAGTGATGATAATATCATCCACATAGAGCAACAAAATAACCAATGCGGAACCAACAGTCTTCACAAACCATGAAGAATCAGAATACGTAGTGGTGAACCCCAACTGAGGAAGAAATGCAGTGAATCGCTCATTCCAGGCTCAGGGAGCCTGTTTCAAACCATAGAGAGATTTATGGAGTTTGCAGACCAAATTAGGATAGGTAGGGTCTTCAAACCCTGGAGGTTGCACCATATAGACTTCATCTTGCAAAATGCCATGTAAAAAAGCATTTTTGACATCCAACTGCCGGAGAGGCCAATTGAAATGAGCAGCTAAGGCCAACACTATCCACACTGTTGTAGGTTTAACAACAGGACTGAAAGTCTCAGTATAATCAATCCCAGGTTCTTGACTAAACCCTTTAGCTACTAACCGAGCCTTATGTCGAGCTATAGCACCATCAGAATGTTTCTTAATCTTGAACACCCATTTACAACCAACCAAATTCTTGTTGGAAGGCAAAATACACCAAGCTCCAAGTCTTCTGAGTATGAAGAGCATCAATCTCTTCTTTCATAGCAGTCAACCAAACTAGACATTTAAGAGCTGACTTGTGAAAAGTAGGTTCAACCAGAGACAGATCTGTTAGGTATTATATGACTGTACAGCAGAGAAAAATGCCTTCCGTTTGATGATCCCACTTTTACTCCTTGTTTGCATGGAATGTATGTTCATAGGTGGAACTGACAATACCACTTGAAGAGTCTCAGGACAATGAACAGATGCCACAGGGATCGTAAGGCTTTCACTTTCTGCAGCAGTAATGGACTGAGATAAAACAGGTAAATTGGAACTAGATGAGGGTGACAATGAAGATGGTATGGAATGCATGGAAGATGAAGTGGACTCTGTGACAAGTGGAGAAGAATGAGATGGTGTAGAAACAGGTGAAACTACCATGTTGTTTGATGTAACAACGGGAAGTGGGAAAGACACAGAGGATGTGGGCAATGAAACATTATCCAGTTTCGATGCTGTCAATAAGTCTGTAAAAGGAAACTCTTGTTCACAGAAAAATACATGCCTTGATACATATATTTGTTGTCTAGCCACCTCATAACACAGAAAGCCTTTAAACTTGGAAGCATACCCTAAAAAGACACACTTAGTAGTTTTGGGTTGTAATTTGGTGCTATTGTAAGGTTTAAGAAGAGGATAACAGGCACACCCAAAAATTTTCAAGTGAGAAAGAACTAGAACACTCCCATATAGTAACTCAAAATGAGACTTATTGGATAGTAAAGGAGTAGGCATTCTATTTATAAGATAAGTGGTTGTTTGACAAGCAAAGCTCCAGAAATAAGAAGGAATCTGAGCCTTTCGAAGCAAAGTAATGGTGGTTTCAATGATATGCTGATGTTTTCTCTCAGCCAAACCATTTTGTTCCGAGGTATATGGACATGATTTTTTATGTGAAATGCCTTTGTCAACTAGAAAAGACTGAAATTTATTACTACAATACTCTCTTCCCCCATCACTTTGGAAAATCTTCACAGTAGCAGAAAACTGATTCAACACATAAGCATAGAAAGCAATAAAGGTGGCATAAAGATCTGATTTATTGATGAGTGGAAATATTCACGTGTATCTAGTACATTCATCGATAAAGGTAACATAATATCGATATCCATCAACTGATGTACAAGGTGCAGGACCCCAAAGGTCACTATGCACAACCTGAAAAGGAATGACAGACTTATTGACAGGTATGTGAAATGGCAGCTTACAAAATTTACCTTTTAAACAACTTGGACACACAATATGGACAAAATCTTTGGCATATGTACTGTTTGACTTATGCAACATCAAAGACACAATGGAATTAGAGGGATGACCCAATCTACTATGCCATATAGTAGAGTTGACAAGTTGTCCAAGAAAAGCTTTAGCTTGTAGCTTTGGATGAGGTACACCAAGAATGGTAGTAGCTAAGGAATGAATGGGATAAAGTCCATTACTGCGTAGCCCTCGGAAGAGGATCCTCCCTGTGGCTTTGTCCTGTATCCAAAAGCAAAAAGCATCGAGGATAAGATAGCAGTTGTTATCTAGGCAGAGCTTGTGAACAGAAAGTAAATTCTGTGATAGTTTAGGAACATATAACACAGAATTTAACTTGATAGGCTACACAGAAGTGTTAAACACAGTACTACCAATATGGGACACTTTCAAACCTTCACCATTAGTGGTTTGAATTGTTTCATTGAATGGATACGGTGAAGCCAATGACAAGTTGTTTAAATCGGCAATCATGTGGTTGGTGGTGGCTGAATCAGTAAGCCACACTTGAGGAGTGGCCTGTGATGTAGGGGGTTGTGATGGTTGAGCCAGGACAGTATGCATAGCTTGCATGGATGGCTGTGAGTATTGTGGCACATGATAAGCAGGACCGGAACTATGAGAAGAATAGCCATATTGTTGTCCAGTATTTGAACCAAATTGCTGTCCAGGATATGAACCATATTGCTGTCCAAGCATAGGAGAATAGTGAGAAGCAGAACCAATGTAGTTCGGTCATTTCTCATTGTAAAAACAAAACCAGGTGACATGATTGGTTTAGCCACAGATGTGACATTGCGATCTGGTAGGAGGCGAGGAATCACATAATGGTGTTGTATGTCCCTCACTATTACATAGCTGACATGTAACAAATGATGGAGCAGAAGGTGCATAAGAAGAATGTGGAGCTTGACCAAGTACTCCCGGAGCTGAAGTTGGAAACACATGAGTTTGAGGTTGAGAAAATGGTCTGTGATTAAAATTTCTAGAATCTTGATTAAACTTTCCCTTGCTTTTGTTCTTATACTGATTGAACTGCTTAAATCCCCTTTGAACAAAATGAGACTGTTCGGAGCCATTGGAAAAAGACGGAGATGGGCCTTTAGGTGCCGGTGATGAATTGGTAGCAACTATTGCAGCTAGAAATGGTGCAGGTGTACTGGAATCAACAATAGCCTCTTCGGTAAGCAACTGAGACCGGAATTCTTTGAGAGAAATAACTTGTTCTCGTCCTCGAATAACAGTGCGAAAGGTATTATACTCATGAGGCAACCCATTCAAAGCCAAAATCACGATATCTTTATCAGCAAAGGAAACACCAGCAGTAGTAAGATAATCCTTGGCAACTTTTATCTTTGGGAGGTACTGAGCCACAGTATCAATGCCTTTCTTAATGTTTTGTAAGTTGGACTTCAATTGAAAGATACTAGTGCGAGAAACAGTAGAGAATTATTCCCTTAACCGAGTCCAAAGATCACAAGAACTAACACTACCTATAGCACAGGACATAGCTATTGGAGATAAAGTGGCAGTGATCAACTGCATAAGAGCCCTATCATGCATCATCCAAATCAAATATGCATCAGAATCAACAGAAGATGATGAATTTGGCAGATCCACACCAGAGGGACCAGATGGAGAAACACATCGAGAAGGACACAGGAGGGAGCCATCAACAAATCCCATGATACCATTACTTTCAAGTAATAATTGCATTTGAAATTGCCAATTTAGGTAATTGGAATCATCAAGTTTAATATTCACCGAAGTAGGAAGCGATGAAATAAGTGCAGTAATTGGAGACTGGAGCAGTTGCAATTGACTAGCAGTAACCATGATGCAAGAAATCAAGGCACAAAATCTGGTAGAAAGAAAGATACCTCTTAGCGGCGAAATCACAAACACCTGGAGTTCAGAAACACAAAAGACAACGAGAAGAGAGTTCCGATCAGAAATTGCAGAGCGTCAAAACCCTAGAATCTTGAAGAAGAAGAAAACCGAGAAGAACACAGCACAATTCAGCTGTGGTATGGCAATGCTTCAATTAGCAAAGACAATAGCGGAAGCTGATTAAGGATCGAAGAGGCGGTAGCCATGGCGGCGAGTGATACCATGTTAACCTAGAGAGAAGAATAAAGGTTTTATAGAAAGAGAAGCTTTAGAGAGAGAGGAAGAGAGAGAGAGAGAGATTGAATGTAATTCTTCAGTATATTATTTCTTAGAGAGTAAGCAATCTTACAAGGTATTTATAGAGAACACAAGATTATAACTAATCTAACTACCTAGCTAATCTTATGCCAAGTGTCAACTACCTAGCTAATCTTATGCCAACTGTCACAATCTCATACTCATACATAATATCTCTATCAAACCCCACATTTAAAAGGATCCAAAACCTTCCACAAATCAGATACTAGAAATAAGATCTCTTAAAATACAAAAAATTTTGGGATCGAAACACCACAATATCGAAGAAAAACAAACAATTCGGGAAAAACAATGAGAATAACGCACAGATCAGAGAAGAAGCAAAAGAAAGAAAGGTTTAAACGAAATAGAAAACTCTCGAACTCGAAGCTGACATATGAAAGATGAGAGAAGCATGGAAAAGAGCAAAACCGTAAATTTACTATACGAAGCCAACCACAAATGAGGAAAGCAAGGATAAACCGAGGGGCAAAACAATCATTGCACTGGTCATCAACAGTACCCACCCGAACTAGGTTTTAGTATATATGATATTGTCCATACATACATATCACAACTCAATGTAAGTTTCGAGCTTCTGTTACCTTTTGGCGTCCAACATATTATTATTATATAGTTTTTAAGGTCTTTATCGGTCATTTTACAAATAAAAAAAACTTGTAATTAAAATTCTCATTAAAAAGTGAGTGGGAATATATGATATTGAGACGGCAATAACAACCCTCTTAATTTATATGTTGTAATAAGTCTCACTCGTGTTTTCACTCTCAACCACTTGTGCTTATAAACACATGAGTAATCTATAATCAAAACTTAACTCCTTATTTTAATTTTGATTATGAATAAGTAAACACGTCCGAAACAAATTTCATGATGGTTAGATATTCACCTCAATTCAACATAATCAATTATTCAAATTGATGATTCCCCAAAGCACAAAAGAACACAAAAAATAATGACATGGGATTTGGTTATAAAACAACGATGGCTCTTAAAGCCAATCAGGGAATAAAATATAAAAGCAATTATATCCAACAAATGCTAGGTGGGTAATCACACTTCAGACATGATAATTACAAAGTTTGGAATATAATCACCATTTGTGTTTATCTATCCATTTGCAAACCAAGTAGAACATCACATGGTCCCGGCGGGGGTAAAACAGTCATATCACATCTAAAGCTGAACTACTTATGTTACCAAATAGTCAACACCGCATGGGGTCAAACGTTTTCCCATGAACACAAGGACCCTCCGACCTCCCATCGGCTACCTTGTCTTCCTGTTAAACTCTCCTTCCTTGTACGGCTACGATTCCCTCTCTGTGCCCATAGCTTTTAGTTCTTACATAAAATAAATACAATTATCTGTGTCCAAAGTATTTCTTTGTTTTTCTGCTGCAATTTGCTTGGTATGTATGCTGTATACTCAGTCGATCAAATTCATGTAAGTTTTAATCTTGCTCTTTTTGGTGGAATTGTTATGTTATTTGATTTTGATTAGATTTATTTGTAACATGATGATTCTTTTGATTAGATTTGGTTTAACAGATTCTTGCTGTGTTTATTTTGCTCTTCAAATCATGTATTTTTAATGCTTTTACTTCTCCCCCATGTTTTAATATCTCAGCTTTTGGTAGTTTCATAAATCATTCAGTGGAGAATTATGCGTTTTTTAATTAATTTGTGTTGAATTGAGTTCATGTGATTAAATCCAAGTTGCAAGACCTGCTTTTGCTGTATTTCAATTTTTCAAGTGTTAATTAATATGCTTTTTGTTTTTCTGCAATAAATGTCTGAAAAAAACGTGGGGATGCAGACTTGCAGAGCAACATATAGCTATGGATCTCATGTGATTTAGTGTGAGTGATCAGTGCAGATGTTTTGGTGGTTATTAGAAGTTCAAGGTTAAGACTTTGGAGGGGAAGAAATAGTTAGAAAGGATAGCTGTTGATTAAGATGACGCCGGTCAGAAGGCAAATTAAGGATTTCTGTGGTGAATCAAAGTAGTTAGTACGAGGCTTTGTTCTTTTGGACTAAGTTGTATTTGTTGCAGAAAAAATGTATTCCTCACATGAAAATTCTTTGATGATATCTCAATTCTCTGCAATTGATCTTCATAGAATCTATAGATATACACATATATGATGCTGTGGTTGGATGAATAAGTTATTGTATAATAATTTACAGTTTGTTATTCTATACGTGTTGATTATCGATTCTCATTAACATGGTATGAACATAGGTCTGCCCTCACTTCTATAAGTGTAAGTAAGCTTCATGGATGATAGTCTTGGAAATATAAAGATCGTCCCAGGTCATTTTAAAGCATCCGAACCCAATATCGACTCTTTTCAAGACACAGCTTCTTTATCTCGCGACCAAGAACTGATAACTATCTGAGGTATTTCTTTTTCTTTGGAGAAAATAAAAGAACAAGAAAACATTTAAGAATAAGGTCATTCAAATTAAAGCTATCGGGTGTAGCATAGGTCCCGTTCGTGGAGTAGGAGAAAATTAAGAAGTGAAGCATATATGTTGAAATTCTTTAGTCTGCGGGGACTGCCATGGGGGTCTAGCACAGATGGGGAAGAAAAGGTTGATTCAGTAACCCTTTCAGTTCCTCGATTGAGCCTTCTGAAAATTCCATGTCCCTAACAGCTAGAATTGTTTTAACTGTCAGGTTGAGCTAACTGCTGTAGAACTAGAATCACTTCGATCGGATCTTGCTGATTTAGAAGAGAAGGAAGCGCACTTGAAAGCTCAGTAAGGGAACTTGATACTTTTACCATTAAATGTGATTTGCGTCTTTGCACACTACATGATAGTTATAATGCTTTTGAACATTTTCAGTTTTTAGCTGAGGTCTTATATCCCTTTGTTTTAGTGGACCAGAATTGTTTCCCTTTTAGGATAGGCTTTGAACTGAAATTATGTCCTCGTCATATCAATCATGAACTGCTTATGTTTTATGCAGATTGGAACACGTTGATGAAATTTTGCGATCTGCTCGTCTCTCTGGCTATCTGTACATCCGAACTGTAATGACCATCCCCTAGTCAATTTTTACTTTGAGCATGTACTTAGTGCATAATGCCAATTATGGTTTGCTTATATTCTCTCTTGTCGATCTGATAGAGGTGGAAACCACTACCAGGGGAACCTCCCCCCCTTGATGATACTGACGTTGATGACTGGCTTCCTCGCTTTGTTGTCTTGCAAGGGCCGTGCATTTTCTTCTACCTGTTTTCCACGGGTAAATATTCAAGGAATCATAGTCCCCTGATGTCCTAGCGTCATTCTTCCCATGCAGACTTGAACATATTCTGACCACTGATGAGCTCTTTCTTCTTCCAGATTTGAGTCCTCAAGACTCCACCCTATTAGCTGATATTGTTGAAGTAAGCCCCTTGCCCAGCTTTACACGAGACGATGAAGGAACTCGAACTGCGTTTTGTATCTTAACTCGTCAAGGACTGCGATTCGAGTGCTCAAGCGCTTCTAAGGCGCAGGTACGCCAGTTTTTTCTTTGTTTTGGTGTAGTGTTCTTAAAGCTATGCCTTCATTCTATGTTGATTTCTTGCGTTCTTTTTTCCCACTGCCAAATTGTCAAATTCCGTATAATCAATTATACGATTAAGTTGTCGCGTTTTCAGGTGGGCTCTTGGTTGTCAGCGTTACGAACGGACTGCAAATTGGAGGGTTCAGACGCCACAGATCCAAAGGACTCGTGAGATGCAAAATTAGACAGTTTAGGAGCAGCAAGTTGTAGATAGGTAGAAATGTAAAACCCATACTTACATTAGTTCATCTGACTCTGATGTTATAAAATTGGTTCATATTTTCTGACGTACTTACGATATAAGAATTAATAACGGAATCTAATTGAAGCAGCAATGTTATTACTGATATTGGATGCCCGTATTCTTCTTCCTCAAGTGATTACCATTACGTGTTGCCTTTTCATTTACTTTGTTTGAATACATATCATTGTCTCTTTCCTCTATAAATGGGTGGCAATGGGTTCTGTTGGGGTTTATCCATGTTTATCTGTATTTTGTTCGGTGTCAAATCCACGGATTTATTGACACGTAAAACGAAATATGAAAAGTTATATGGTAAACAAAATTGCGAAAATTTTTCATTCCAATTACAATAGTTCAATAATGTTAAAGGTGGGCACATGGAATCCTATATTCGTGCGGATTCTAAGTCGCCTTTAATTTGACAGTAAGAAGCACAAGGTATGCACCCTAATTGAATAAAAGCTATATTTATGGAGCAAACTCTAATATGTTGTAGTTAATATTGTTTCGGAATGTTATTGTGCAAATTTAAAAATAGGATTTGGGATATCTAATCCTTTATGACCTGTATTCTTTGTGAGGCAAGTAAAGCCAACCTAATTAGTATAAATAAAGACATAGGGCTATGAGGAAGAGTCACAACCCCGAGTTCTCCTTCTCCCTCTTGTTGTCCCCTCTTTACCCTCACCATACAAATTTTCCTTCAACACGTTATCAAGACGAATTGTCTCTCTAGAGGGAAGATTGAGTCAAAAACGGTGTCTTTGCAATCGTATGTCTAGTGGAGAAGTTAGTTAGCTGGTTGATAGTGCTACGACGGACACCATCTTGCGTGAATGCAAGTACTTCACTAACTTCATGCATAAAATCTCGTCTCTGACAACTCTCTCAGGCCCATGGTATGGTGTTTACCATAAATGAAGCGTTATATTCTCCACATTTCTGGTAGAATGCTTTTCAACTTTAAAGATATTAGAGAAAATGGCTATTAAGACAAAACCACCGAAGAAAGAGGAGTGGAATATCCTTATATTACTTCCTATAATGGCACTAAGCATATAAAAAAGATAGAGCAACTCCCAAATGGGTTGTACCTAACAATCATTCGAACTGCTAAGGTCCACTATATGGCCAGCCCTAAGGTGGAAGACCCACAAGTTCTTAAGCTTTGGCACAATCATCTAGGACATCTGGGTAGGGATATGATGATTGAATCCTCAAAGTTACAAAGGGCATCCTCTTACTAAAAATAAGATTGCACATTTAAATGTGTCATGTCAAGCTTACTCCTTGGGACAGTTAATCACAAGACCATCTCCAACAAGTATTGATGTCGACCATTCTGCTTTCCTCCAAAGGATTCAAGGAGATATTTGTAGGACCAATTCAACGACCACATCGACACGTTGGTCACATGTTTGCCTATTGTCCACAGGCAATGCTGCATTTGCAAAGATCACGGCGTAGATTGTTAAGCTGATGGCTCACCACCCTAATATCGGATTAAGTCGATTTGACTGGATAATGTTGGAGAATTTATGTCAAAGACTTTGCATGACTATTGCATGCCTAAAGGTATTGAAGTTGAACATCTTGTTCCCTATGTTCACACCTAGAATGGTCTCGTAAAAATGTTCATAAAGTGTCTTTAATTGATTGCTAGGACCTTGGTCTTGCACACTAAGCTTCCGATTTTTGCATAGGGCTATGCAATTTTACATGCAGCAATACTTGTCCGCCTATAACCCATCACTACCCAACATTAATTATTGTTATAGTTGGTTACTAGATTGAAGACTAGAGTCTCGCATTTACGTGTGTTTGGGTATGCCATTTATGTGTTTATATTGCTGCCACAACCTACCAAAATGGGTCTGCAAATGAGGTTGAGAATTTTTGTCGGTTATGTTTCACCTTCGATTATTCCCTATTAGAGCCCTTGCCATGCGGTCTCATTATCGCTAGATATGCGGATCTTCACTTTGATGAGGCAGTCTTCCTATCGTTAGGGAGATGAAAGAACGTCAATGTTGATGATGAACAATGCGAATTAGCGTGGTTGGTTCCCACTATGTCTCATCTCGATCCCTATATAGCACAACGTGAAATGGAAGTGCGACGTATTCTAGATCTTTAGAGCCAAATACTTTTAATTATCTAGCAATAGTGATGAGATCACATATATTAGCTGTAAGCGTGTCTATAAGGATTGACGTGCCAAGAAGGCGTCAAAGTCGCATGCCAGAAAGGTGTGTCGCACCTGTGGAGCCAAAAATAATCACAAGGCGACATGTGAATTTTTGGACATAAGAGGGCAAAAATACCCTTGAGGTACAATGGGGTTTCTACGCGCGAGCAGCGGGCAATCATCCTTCAACCAAATCAAAAGTGCCCAAAATAGGTAACAAATTCAAAGTTATTTCATCCATCCTCATCCTATATTTTCCACAAGGTAATTATTTCATAACCTTCAAAACATCCCATATAAATTACATAACCCCCAAAATATTTTCCAAAAATGTGTTAATTAACCAATTAATGGATTAATTGCCTAATTAATCCATTAAATCACACATTAAACCATAAGTTACACCCTAAAAAACATCCAAAGGGGACCAGCCACCCTATCCCTATAAATAGGCTCCCATTTTCACCAAAAGATCATTCCAACACACTTGCAAAGTTCCCAATACTCTCCAAACACTTTTCTCTCTAATTTCTAACTTTAGCATTGGAGGTTCTTCGGCCAAAGCCTCCCCATTCATTGTGGGCACGTGAGGCTCTTGGCCTTGACCCTAAGGTGTTAATTGTTTTGTAGGTGCAATTTTGTCCAAGATCAAGGAGGAAGAAATTTGCATCCACAAATTGGTGCTTTTATTGAGAGTTGAGTCCCACACTCGTAGAAAACTCTCGCATAAAAAGGTTTTTCTCTATATTCTAGTCCATTTGTATTTTTTCATATGTCCTTATTATTAGAATTTTTTATTTGCAAAGATTCTTTGATAAAACGTAAAAGAGAAATACAATGGCTAGAAATTTAGAAAACTCCACGAGTGAAAATTCCAATATTCAAGAAATGGGACCGCGGCGATCCACAAGACTAAATTTGATCCTAGGGGGAGCGGTACCACCACCACGAGTTTCCACCGCAGTGGCTACTTCGGTAGCCACCCGTGGCGAGGTCCATGGTGTCTTCACCACGGCCCGAGCCATGCCATCCAAGGTGGCTCACGATACTAAGGCCACGGCCCAAGCTTCACTCTCGCATACATTACACACCGAGCAGCCCACTCTCGTGGCCCAGCCTGCCTCGACCGAGCAGCCCACTCTCATGACCCAACCTGTTCCTACCAAGTAGCCTGCTCTAGCCGAGCAGCCCACTCTCGTGGCCTTCCAAGTAGCCCAAATCGGTCCAGGATTAGTTCAACCGTCCCGATTTCAAATTTATGAACCGACGATCGAACCAAGAGCATTTTCACCACATTCTTCTTCGAATTTGACATTTTCCAACTCAAATCTCGCACCCGGAGTCTACCACACTTCCACTGCTCAAGAAAACACATTCATTCCAAGCTATTCTAACCCAAATGGAAAACAACACTTGTCTCAACAAGTCATAGACTTGACGAGTGCCTTCACACAACAGACGACCTTGGTGAACCAGCTCTTGCAGCGTACCGAGATGCAACGTGCCCTAAACGAAGTGTCCCAAAGTAGGACAAAGGCACAAAGAACCTCTCCAGTAGCGTCCCGGTAAGCAGCCACTCGACCAACCACGAACCGAGCGTTCAGGCAGTGTACACTCCTGATTTGGCCTTCGAGATAACATATACTCTCGTCTTAGAGCGTCGAAGAGCATGCACTCTCGACTAAGCCCATAGACGAACATACATTCACGGTTAAGGTCACACTCCAATAGTCAACATGAGCAACCTTCCAGGCAAAGTGTTCATTCGCGGCTAAGCCCGCAAAGAGCATCATCCACCTCACATCGGAGTAGGCAGCACGACAGACGGAGAGAAGCAGTCACTCAATACGGCTCAAGTTCAACCAGCAGCCTGTGAAGAACTCACTCGCATGCTAGAAACGCGCTACACGCACCGCATCCGCCGCATAGACGAGCCAAACACATGGAAAAGCAGCCTAGACCAGCAAGTCACGTTTGGGGGTAACCGAGAGCTTCACTACCTCAACAAAGGTAAATTTATGAATAAGTAGAGAGACTATTGACCAAGTAATTGTGCAAATTCCAATGCAACGAGGTCATCGACGAGGCACTATGACGGAACATGACCAACAAAAGCAAGTCACCCTTCACGGACGAGATCGAGCAGGCAAAGCCTCCACGCGAGTTCAACATGCCATATTTCACATCTTTCAAAGGGGATGAAGACCCGAAAATACACTTAAAGCACTACCGAAGCGCAATGATCCTCTATCAAAACAACGATGATCTCATGTGCAAGATATTCACCGCCACTCTACAAGGTGATGCGCAAGATTGGTTCTACACCCTGCCGCTATAATTCATCCAGAATTTCGACGAACTTTCTTTGGTTTTCACCAAAGAATATTCATCATGTCGCTAGATCAAAACGAAGTCCAACCATTTGTTCGACGTTAAGAAGAACCCAAAGGAGTCACTTCGCGACTATTTGAGGAAGTTTACAGCAGAGAATGCAAGGATAGTCAGATGCAATGACTCGATAGCTAGAGCAGCCTTCCAAAAGGACTTCCAGCAAACCACCCACTGTTCGGAAAACTGATAATGAAAGAAGATCTAACTTTGGCAGACTCTTTCGCTCTAGCAGAAAAGCATGCACTTTGGGACGAAGTTCACCGATGCCCATTCAAGGCAAATCCGAGCGATCTTGAATATGACTACTCTGAAGGAGATTCAAAGTCTAACTAGACGAGCAGTCGCATCTGAAACAGCAATAAGCTCTACCATCATACGAGAAAAGTTGGGGGCCCGACTAATATTCCACAGTTTAAAAGCTCTCATCGATGCTATCAGTTGTATTCCATAGTTTAAAAGCTCTTATTGATGTTATCAGAAATTCAAAAACTAACTTTGGAGATAGTTGTTGCAACCCGGAAGCTCAAGTTTTACTTTCAAATGCATGCAGTCATCCTCATGACGTACTATTCCGCCCAATCCAGACACGTTTTCACGCCTAGCCTTGTGAGCGTAACAGAGCAGCCCAACGACACCCCGAAGGTAGCCAAGCAACTTTAGCCGCACTTGCTCCCTCAATGGAGATTTCTGGCATTTGCATGTCTACGGCGCATCCAACTACAAAGGCTCGCAAGTAGCCGTGGTTCTTGTCACCCCAAACGGCTTAATGCTCAAGCAGGCAATCACTCTAAGCTTCAAAGCATCTAGCAACGAAGCAGAGTACAAGGCCCTACTATCAGGCCTACGAATGGCAAAAGACTTGGCGATGAAGAAGCTCGCAATTCATTCTGATTCCCAACTAATCACCAGCCAAACTACTGAGAAGTACACGGAAAAATATCTGAGGATGGCGTAATACCTAAAGAAAGTACGCAAGCAGTTTGAGGCATTTCAGACTTACACTCTCACTTAAGTTCCCCGGGTAGACAACGCCCATGCAGATGTGCTAGCCGGCGTAGGACTCTGCTCTCGACCACCAATTCAAACGCTCTATTCCGGTGGAATATCTAGACAAGCCAAGCATAGAGACAGAGCCGGCAGCCAAAGTGTCACAGGTTAGTGTAACTCCCAACTGGCAAGGTTCTATTATAAACTACCTGGTCAACGACACACTCCCCACCGAAAGATTGGAGTCTAGGAAACTTTAAATCAAGGCAGCACGATACTACATGTGGAACGACATTCTCATCCGAAGATCCTGCACCGGACCACATCTCCGCTGCTTAGCACATCCTGGTGACTTAAAGATTTTAAGCTCAATCCACGAAAACATTTTTGGAAATCACTCCGAAGGTCGATCCTTGGCACAGAAGGCTCTTAACACAAGCTACTATTGGCCTACCATGCACCAAAATACTAAGGAATTAGTACAAAAGTGCGACCGTTGCTAACGTTACAAGCCGGTACCAGCACTGCCTGCCAGCAAACTACACTCGCAGATGAGTCATTGGTCATTCATGCAGTGGGCAATCGACCTAGTAAGACCTATGCCACCTACTACTAGGGGCAAAGACATGATCATTATGGCAACCGACTACTTCACCAAATGGGTAGAAACAGAGCCCATAACAACCACAATTCAGACGAACATATAGCGCTTTAAATGAAGGAACATCATTTATCGATTTGGCATCCTTCAGTCCATCATCAAGCATAAGGCCCGCAATTCATGGGTAGAGATTTGGCGAAGTTCTTCCAAAAGTATGGCATCAAGCAGCACATGTCCATGCCAATGTATTCTCAAGGCATTAAGCAAGCCAAAGCATCCAACAAAATGATCTTCGACTGCCTCAATAAATCCCTCACCAATAAGAAGGGAAAATGGCCAGACGAACTCCCCGGATGTCTATGGGCATATCGCACCACCAAAAGACGAGCAACCGGTGAAACTTCTTTCTTTTTGGCATTTGGCTAAGAAGCAATCATTCATCCCAATGTCATCAAGCCAAGTATCATCGCTCTACTACCAAGCATTGAGCCGAACAGTAAAGAGATGGCCATAAGCTTAGATCTGGCAGAGGAGAAGCACAAGCAGACCATTACTTGCATCGCAGCTTACCAACAACTCATTTCCAACTACAACAAAAGGGCCAAGATCCCGCTATTCTAGCCTGAAGATCTAGTCCTAATAAAAGCCTTTATCACTACCTGTAGAGAAGGCTCCAAAAAGATGGATCCCATATGGGAAGGTCCGTACAAGATCAGCAGAGTATGCGGTAAGAGTAATTACACCCTCACCACCATGAAACGATAAAAAGATAAAAAAACAGTGGAGCGCCTACAATCTGAAAAAGTACCATGTGTGACCTCCCACTACATCAAAACCTGAAAACTCAAGAAGCTCGATGAGTACCACCTCATAAGCCAAGGACTATCCAGTTGTTATGCAGTTCCTACCTTACAACTAAGTTCTTGTTCGTTTCACTCATTTTTTAATGAGGAATTCAGAAGTAATCACAACTTGTTTCGACCACATGCTTACAACAACTGATCACTCATGCACTTCAAAAGAAGATTACACCCTTCTTAGGGACTTATCGCAGGAATTGTGCCCCCCAAGGGATCAACCATGATCTCCAGTGCGAAAGGGTAAACTAATTGCTCTCCAGTGCGATAGGGTAAACCAATTCCCGACACCTATATGGGTTAGCTCTCCAAGACGAGAGGATAAACTTTACACTCCGAATATCCAGACGTGGATGAACCTGGCTGCCCTAGTATAACTAGATGCACGATGGCTTGCGCCGGGATTCCTAGAAGTAGCCATAATGGTCTTTTTCAAAACTTTGCTAACTGAAGGATTTTGGGTCTTTAAGCCTAATCCGTGGAGAACCGGGCCTTAGAGACGGAGAGGGAACATTATGCAATACGCCCTACAGACGACTACCCTGGAACCCTAAAGTTGCTACCAAGTGCACTAAGGTAGCCTACGATTTCCGGAAGACTGCCTACCACTTGCCCTTCGAGCAGTAAAGCCGCACTAGACTTATACAACCGCATATTTTTGTGAAAGGTTAAACAAGCCAGCGCGCATATACAAAGTTTTATCCACTGTCGACATGCTACGTAGTCGATAAGCTTCACCTATGCCAAGCGCGGAACAACCTACACCAAGTCCTAAAGTGTTGTGATACTTGCTACGCAACCTACGGAATTGGAGAAAGTCAAGGTTAACAGCCAAGTGGTTACGCAGACTTGTCTACTTCTGTAAGTAAGGCATCCGGCTGCCAACCCTATGGCCAACAACTTTGCAAAGTTCTACACCAACACTTACGGCTGCATAGGCTACGCGAGCTTGTCTGCTTATAAAAAAAGTAGCATGTCTGCCACTGGTCTATCAAGTCTAAAGGTTAGGGCATGAACAAAAGTAGCAAAGATGAAGAAAAATGAAGGAAGCATGTTTATAAATAATTAGCAAATGCTGAATGAGTTCAAGCAAAACAAGAGCTACAAGGAAAAACAAATAAAATCCTAAAGGCTACCTAGAATACTACAGCAGCTTGGACATCCCACGACTACTCGGTCGCCACACCTTCAACAGCTGCGATGCTTTTAGTAGTGGCATCATCCGGCGCTTCACCCCTAGCTACCCCAGCATAGGCACTAACTTCTCCAATTACTTCACCAATGAAAGCCTCAAAAGTAAAAACAAGCAAGCCTTCCGGAGAAATAGAGAATGTCTCGAAACCTCAAGCCCATCCTTCTCACCCTTCAGCTGCTCATTCTTCTTAAACAGACCAATAAGGACGCGCTGCAGCTCATCCACTTCCTTTTTCAAACTTTCGTTGATCTTCAGTACATCTTGAAATTCCAACACTTAGGGGTTTAAGCCTATCAACAATTCTCTTGAAGTGGATCACTTGATTATAAGCAACAATCAACTCTTCATCCTTTACATAAGCAGCGAAACGAAGCTCAAAAATTGCAAATTCAAGATCTTGAATCTGAGGTATGTAACATCCAATCTCCTTTTCTACACTTTCATACTTAACTTGGATCGTGTCAAGCCTAGTCTTCAAGTCAATGATCTTTTGGCGAGCGGTCTCAAGTTGCAAAGAAGTGAGGGTAGAAATTTAGACCCCTTCAAAGCAACGAGCTCAGAATCTAACCTCTTAATCTCCTCAGCCGAGGAATAAGCTTCAACTGCCATAGTATTCGCCACCTCCTTGGCAACCTTGCTACATATGCATCATAGCAAGCAGACCATTCATTATATATTGGGTCGTATGCTTCACAAAGGAACTTGGGCAAACAACCTTTCTAACACCATCAACAAACTTGGCACAAGCATCCATGTCTTCAAGCAAATCTGGTCTTAAAAGCACATGGATCTCAGCAGCCTCCTCAGAAGCATGCTTAGTGGATTTCTCATAGCTGTCCACGTAAGCAGTCTCCTCTTTCTCAGCAGACGAGTCAGTCTCTGCAGCAGAGGGAGTGGGCCTTAGCGCCACTTTAGCAGCAGAGTCCACTTTATTGCTCTTCATAATAGCAAGCCTCTCCAAAGGTGAACCAGACTTAGCTCCCAACGAACGTCTTGGTACAGACTTCAGCATTGGAGGCACGACAGGAACTCTACGCTGAGCAACCCTATCATCAATCGTACTAGCCATTCTCAATGGCAGGCGCCATATGCTCAGATCTAGTAGCCTCATTTTTCTTCCCATCAGAAGAAGTCATGCCAATCACAGACCTCTTGGCAGCAGGCAGACCTTCACGAGCAGCGGAATAAGTCTTAAGTTTTCTCTTAACCATCATCTATTGAGCAGGTGGGGAAGATCTCTTCTTTCCACCTTCATTCATAGTAAGCTCTACGACAGCGATCAAACGAGCCAATGCATCCATTTTACCTCATATTTCGGGGGCAACCTATCTTTCTCCTGACGAAGAGGACTAAGCAGCCAACGACATTCACGGTACTCAGCAAAGGAGCTCAACCCAGCATTCTAGCAAGCAGGAGGCCTGCATGCCCAGCATTCCAGCAACTCATGAGGCCCACGACTTCCTCATTTCTTTCAGTCACTAGCCTGGCCCGAGTAAGGTCTAAGAGCCCAAAGGACATGAGCCATATGGCTCGCCTAGCACTGCGCCCCAGTGCCACAATCCAAGGCCCCGGCTGCACAAGTTGCCCTTGGCTCTAGCCAAGCCAAACAGCCCAAGCAGTGGCCCCTGCCACGACTTCTCCTTGGCCCATACCGAGCCGACTCTTGGCCCCTGCTAGCCGACGTGTTGTACCACCCTAACGGCTGCCCCACAATAGCACTATCCAAGAAGAAGACAAGAAAAAAATTAAATTTTTCTTACATCGGTATGGCACGGAGAAGACGAAGAAATCAACGAAAGACGGTCCTTTACAGGGCAAGATATAAAAGATTGATAGAGGAAGTGGAACAAAAATCCTCTAAACTCTCTCTCTCTTGTAGGGTAGAATAAATCGCTCTCCAAAGTTGATTTAATAACCTACTTAAGGTGGACTTAAATAGGCTTTGAGAGAAATTTATTTCACTTTCCTAGAATGACCTAATTTCCTATTAAAGAGGGAATCTACATCAAAATAAGAAGCAGTCCTACATTTCCTAAAGCAAGATAATCTTTACACATGCTACCCTTTCCTACGAGCAGCCCAATAGGTGCGGGGGCATTTGTGGAGCCAAAAATAATCACAAGGCGACACGTGGTTTTTTGGACAAAAGAGGGCAAAAATACCCTTGAGGTACAATGGGGTTCCTACACGCGAGCAGCGGGTAATCATCCTTCAATCAAATCAAAAGTGCCCAAAATAGGTAACAAATTCAAAGTTATTTCATCTATCATTATCCTATATTTTCCACAAGGTAATTATTTCATAACCTTCAAAACATCCCATATAAATTACATAACCCCCAAAATCTTTATTCCAAAAATGTATTG
This sequence comes from Malus baccata, assembly GCA_006547085.1. Classification (NCBI taxonomy): domain Eukaryota; kingdom Viridiplantae; phylum Streptophyta; class Magnoliopsida; order Rosales; family Rosaceae; genus Malus; species Malus baccata. The sequence continues at coordinate 430,732 of VIEB01000188.1, forward strand.
ATTAACCAATTAATGGATTAATTGCCTAATTAATCCATTAAATCACACATTAAACCATAAGTTACACCCTAAAAAACATCCAAAGGGGCCCAGCCATCCTATCCCTATAAATAGGCTCCCATTTTCACCAAAAGATTATTCCAACACACTTGCAAAGTTCCCAATATTTTCCAAACATTTTTCTCTCTAAATTCTAACTTTGGCATCGGAGGTTCTTCGGCCAAAGCCCCTTATTCATCGTGGGCGCGTGAGGCTCTTGACCTTGACCCTAAGGTGTTAATTGTTTTGTAGGTGCAATTTTGTCCAAGATCAAGGAAAAAGAAATTTGCATCCACAGCATCCCACTGTATTTCATCGGGGACAGCATCACCTAATGGCCATGCTAGTACATTGATGGCCAATCAATTAGCTACCCAGCCCTAGAAGCGAAGCAGACTAGTAAGTTTAAAGGATTCACACCCTCATAGGAAGAGAAAAATGGCACAGCCGAATCCTAGCTAAATCTTGTCTCTTTTTTTCCAATGCATGAGGTATTCTAGATTACGATAGTGCCTTAGACAAGACACAACCGCCTCTTGAGAATCAAGAGATTTGAGTCCACTATGCTTGCTTGGATGCACTTTAGAATAAGAAAGAGATGATCACTAATGATGCATTTGCATATACTGTAGCTATTGGGATCTTGCAAAATGATGACATCGAACCACATTTCGTAGACGAATGTCAACATAGATCGAACTTTATTCCTTAGCAAAAGTGAAAGGTGTTTGGTGCCATAAGGCCCACACCGCCTAATGTGAAGCCGGTTGGTCAGTAATAGGTCTTATTCAGTCCACCAATGGTCACCTTGTTGGAGCCTTTCGATTGGTTAATTCTTGTATACAAGGTAAAGTGAAAACCCAAAATATGGGTTACGTCCTGAACCCATTCAAATGCCTGATTTAGTAAAAAAAATCTATAAATTTTGTCCCTCTTATAGCTTGCTTAGCTAATAAAATTGGAAAGAAAAATTGTTGAACCCATCCAAAAAACCAATTGGTAAACCTAGTCTACAAATTGCTCGATGCTTTCTTGCTTTCATGATAGGGGTCGATTGAAGCTTTGATTGGCTTTTCATCAATGACGGCGACGATGACGAACGTCTTTGGTTTGCGAAGGAGAAGGTTCTTTCAAGAGTGTTTGCCTTAAGGTTGCATAAGTCCCAACCATATGATCTCATAAAAAGAGATTGGACGACTCTGCACACCATCTCCATTTTTGGGCTAACATAATGCAAAAAACAACATAAATGGTGTTATTCACACATCTCTTTTTGCCTCTGACACACCTTTTGTTGAAACCAAATTCTTGCCGTTCCACGGATGGAGACGAAATCCAGTCCAAATTACTTATGAGCTCCGACAAGGGGAGAAATGGGTTATTGGGGGATATGACTGAATCCAGATCCAATTGCCTATATATTTCTAGTGAAAGAGAATCAAATCACTGGTGTAGTTCTACGAAAGTAGTATGTATGTGTGATGTGTGCTACATCAGAATACATCTTTGACGATAGTGCCTTAGCTTGGCAGGCTTTAGAGCTGTTTATTCAATTTTCATGTAGATGGCGACGTGTATAAGAGTTGTGTATGGTAGAGAATATCAAGCCTCGTAGAGATAATGATTAGAGAAAGGTAGAAGTCCTCGATAAATACCTAGGCTAGAGTATTTATAGAGATCTTGAAAGTCCTTGTAGGGAGAGTAATCCCTATTAAACTAAGAGGTTATCTAGGAAGGAATCTAGGATAAGATTGTTGGAGTTATGCCCTAAAAACTAATTAAAGAGTTCCCTATCCCGCAAAGAATGGTGTACGAAATAACAAACAAAGTCACACGAGGGTCAAATGTTTTCAACTCATTTCGATCATAGTTGTTTAGTCCATGACTAGACTATGAAGGCGCACTTACTCCGGCTTGACTTACTTTGGATAGTTTAAAAGTAAGAGTACCCGTTCAGATTTGTTTATGTGTAGGAATCCGAATCCATAATTGCCATGTAATGTAGGAGTCATTTCGGATTCATAAACTTTTTCTTCTACTTCATATTGTATGCCCCATGTCATTTTCCATTACAAACCAGCTATGGAAGAGAATAAGTGTGGAGTTGTCACTCAATGTTTTGCGAGTGACTTTGTTTTTAGCTTGTCGGAGTGGACTTGTGTTGGTTGGAATCCTTAGGTTAGCCATTAACTTAATCATTATTGTGTCTTGGACCTATAGGTTGTTGTAGCCCGTTGTGCGTCATTTGATATGTGTTCAGAGGAATAACTTGAGGAGTTCTGCATAGAATTTCAATATGCGCTATGAGTGGTAAATCGAAGATAACATTTTCCACATAGCTCGAAAATATGACATTTATATCTTCGCGATAGTGTATGGCACAAAACCCAATTCTTTCTGAGCATGTACAGTTTAATCTATCAAGTTGATAGTGTTGTTGCGATGTGCTGGTTGGGCTGTCTTGTTGTTCAGCTACTTTGTATGCCAGATTTAAGACTGTTCTATCTGTTGAAAATTTCTGGAAAAATATTAACATTGTATCTCCACTTCTTAGCTTTCCAACCTAATATGGTACGTCACTTGGAAAGTTAGGAAGGCTTCGAAATCTTCGTTTTCACAGCAATACAGGTCATCAGAGAATGCAGCTTTGACTGTCTTCCTTCAAAAAACTGGAAGGATTGATTGTGTAAAAAATTATGAAAACTTGACATGACAATCTTCAATACCTTAGCCTTTTGTTTCTAATTGGCCGTACATTGAAATTAATTTCAAAAAGTTAGTTTTTCACCAAAAGTCATTCGAGTGCGCATAATGAGTTTTAAGGCACAAATATGTTGCTCCCAAAGCTTCACGAACACTTACCCTAATCGAAGTGTTAATGGACTTAGGATGAGTTCCATGAAAAGCTGATTGCAGACTTTAAACGAGATGTCTACGAGTCGAACATGCGATGAAGTGTTGGTTCGAACGGAGCCAAAGCCGCATTTGCTTCTTGACTTGGAAGTATGATCATTGCATTTTGGAATCGATGCTTGTGCTCTTTCTAGGGGCGACTTGCCGATTAATTTTTTCATATGTTGGGATTTTACTATGCTTGTCGGAGCAATTGTGTCGTCGTCAGAGTTACTAGCTCTACCAAAATGGTTGATGGAATTGATATGATGGCATGGACTTGGATTTATAAGATTGCAGCAAAATAACAGACACATTGAAGAAAACGGTTGTGTGATCAACACATATCTCTTTTGCAAAACTTGCAAAACGATAACAATTAGTCAGATTGTGTTCTTAATTGTTTCACTCTAAAGCGAATTAAACTTTTCAAAAAATTAAGATATAGGAAGAAAATAACTAAAAGTATTAGAAATCTTCCTTTTTGTGTTTTTCTAGAATGACTCAGGACTTGATCATGGATAGTAGGACAACAATTCTATTCATAAAGTATTCTTCGTGTGGGTCACTAGAATTGGTGGTTGTCTCGAATCGCAGAAGATTTGTTTTTTAGAGCATCAATCAAAGCTTTGCCTTCAGGATCTTCTGGATTTCATTGTCGCTCGTGGCAGAAATCGCTGGCCAGGGAAATATGAATTCAACTATCAATAAAAGCATCAATTCTTATAACTAAATCCACATACATCTTAAGATGAAGACGAAATCCAATAATAATTACCCATGATTTCTCTACAAATTTAGAAAAATATCACCACAATACTAAGTGGCTCGTATACGCTTGTAGACCTGTAAACGGGTCGGGTTTATTGGGTTTGGGTCGGGTTGAACCCGACCCGTTAAGTTAACGGGTCATCCGAATCCAACCTGTTAAGCTAACGGGTCATCCGTTTCACCCGTTAACAATTATTATTTTTTTTTTTTGCATAAAGTTTATTTTTTGTTATTAAGACTTTACTAAAATTACTAAAATATCCTCAACTAACGGGTGCTAACGGGTGTGAACGGGTCTAACAGGTTGTTAACGGGTTCACCCGTTAGCGACCCGACCCGTTAAGCATCCACCCAAATACAAATATTAACAGGTTGGGTCCGATCGGGTTAACGGGTTGGGTCCAAAATGTCAAGCCTATACGCTTGTATTAATTAAATAATAATCCTAAAAGTCGTGGTTCCTAAATGGGCCAATTCCTTCCGATTATAGACCGCTAGGTGGCTCTTACGCATGGTTTCGCATTGGCAATTTCGCGGACTTGGATTCTCTGTCCTTCAATTTTGGTACCCTCTTCGTGCCTTTCTGTTTTTGTGGTCACGGTTAAACCACGTTAACATTTTATATTAATATTTTTTTTTGTTTTATTATTTTTATAAAAATATAATATAAAATATTAACATGGCTTAATCGTGACCACACAAAACAGAAGGGCACGGACACCGAGGGCAGAGAATCCAAGTCCCAATTTCGCACCCGTGTTGGCATTCGTTCCTTGTACTTCGGATAGGTTTTTTGACTAAACCACAAGCTTAAAGCTCTCTCACTCCCTAACCTGCTCTCTCATCTCTCTCTCTCTCTCTCTCTCTGATCTGAGCCGAGCTGAACTAAGAAAATGAGGTCTCAGATTTGCAGATCCGCTTCCAGAGCTGCGAGGTCCTTGCTCTCTACTCCCAAAGCCTCCTCCCGTTCCTACTCCGGTAACATTTCATCTCCTCTCTGTTTTCACCTTATTTTTTCAGCATTGATTTCTACTTGTTCGTTTCGTTTTTCGTTTCAGCTTTCTACTTTATTGATTTTAATCAAGTGTTTGATTCTCACAAATTCGGAGCTCGATCGATGATCTATGCGCCATCTGTTTGTTTTCATGGAAATTGAATAAGAATTCGAGCTTGACTAAGAAATGACTGGATTATTTTCTAGTTATTGGATTGTTTGGATGGTTCAACTTTTTTAACCTTTCCATGAATTGCTTTATCGTCAAAAACAACAAAAAAGGAAATATTTTTTTTACATGAATCATTGTTTTTCTTTTCTTTTTTTGGGAAATTATTATTGGGTTTTGCTTGCTTCTTTGATTTGATCTGTCGTCTCTGGATTTGACATGGACGGTCCACGTATTGGGACACCGATCTTGTAGAACTCACCTACCGACGGTTGATGTACTGATTCTTTGATTTTTTATTCCATCCATGATTGATAAGTAGGAACTGTTGTGCATATAATTGCAGCATTGCTTTCTATCAACTGTTGTACATATAAAGGTCGTGGCTTTGTATGTGTTAGGCCTTTCCCACATCTAAAATCAGTGATTATTTCACTTGTTTATAGTGGCCCACGAAAAATTTAGGATGATGCTTGTGTTTGTGTAAACCGGAGTCCAAGTTTTTTTTTATCGTGTACCATGTTGTCCATATTGCAGAAGGGCGAGCTGTAGCTACAGCTGCAGCAGTAGCGTTGGGTTCGAAGGCGCCTTTGTTTGCTTCAAGTTTTGGAAGAGCTGGTTCTGACAATGCATCTAGAGGATGGATTTCTGGAGCGCTTGCCATTCCTGCCGCAGGTATAGAGGAATAAAGCTTTATTTCAGTTTCCATTTACTCTTTTTATCATGATATGATTTTTCTTTTTGTTTTTTAATCTGCTTTAAGTGCTGTTCATGCATATCTGGTCTCCTAATGCAATTATTCTAATTGTCTAATCGTGTTTTTGAGATTGTTAGATTATGTTTCAAAAGTGTGATATAAACATTTTAGAAGGACATGATGGTTTTAGATGTTAGAAGAATACTGTACATTATCTTAAAAATTTGATGTCGATAAGTTTGGGTCCAAATGAAGAGGGGCCTTGTCCCTTGCCCAAGTTTTAGCATTGTGGCTTCCGGATCCTCTTCAACAATAATTATACTGTGCTTAAGCATAGTAATGGGTTGGAATTGTTTCGCTTGGGATGTTTTCTTGACTTGACTTTCTTCTTTATTTTCTACCAACCGGACATTATACATGAGCCCCAAAAGATATTTTACCTACCGTCAAACCTCTGCACTAATCAAATTCTATGTAGTCCTATTTATGTTTATGGGTTCTTCTCTCTCTACTTCCCCTTCCTGTCTTCTTGTCTCTCTCACGTGCTCATGCACATCCACACTTGAAAAGCTTTCGTGCATTTTCTGGTATTAAAGTTACTAGACAAAATCTTTGTAATAGCATGGCCAGGATGATTCTTTTAATTTCAGTCCCTACAAACTAAATCCTAACACATCCTTGCTTTCTTTTCTCTGATTTCTCTAGCTTACATGCTCGTCGACCAGGAGGTTCATGCTGCAGAGGTACTTTGAATACCTTCTGTGCCATTTTTTCTCACTGTTAAGTGTTAATACATCTTTTCATTCTATTTATTTACAAGTTTTTCATCCTCTAATCAGTTGGAACGCACCTTCATTGCTATCAAGCCAGATGGAGTTCAAAGAGGACTGGTAAGTTAACTGTTTGACCTAAGATTGTTCCCTGAAGCATGTGCTATGGCTTCCATGACATGTTTTATACCTTTTTTGTGCTAAGCCCTTTTTTTTCTTTGATTCCAGATTGCAGAAATCATATCTCGATTTGAGCGGAAAGGTTTTAAACTTGTAGGCATTAAAGTGGTTGTTCCTACAAAGGATTTTGCGCAAAAGCATTATCATGATCTGAAGGAGAGGCCATTCTTTAGTGGCCTCTGTGACTTCCTTAGTTCCGGCCCTGTTATTGCAATGGTTAGTAGGACTAATCATATGCTTGGATATGACATTATCCTTTCATCTGGCGAATCTCATATTCCTAACTCTTGCAGGTCTGGGAAGGAGAGGGTGTGATCAAGTATGGTAGAAAACTTATTGGAGCTACTGACCCCCAAAAATCAGAACCTGGAACTATCAGAGGCGATCTAGCCGTTGTTGTCGGAAGGTAATAGCTTTGATCTTGAGTTTTTTATAATTTTATTGCATTAGTACTTCGCTTCTCAAGCTACATTCAGTTAGCTTTTATCTTCTATTTAGTTTTCAATCTCTCTGTATTGTCCACTCCAATTCTAACTTCGGTGCCACAATGCCACAATGACGTGCAGAAACATCATCCACGGCAGCGATGGTCCAGAGACTGCCAAGGACGAAATCAACTTGTGGTTTACACCAAGTGAGTTGGTTAGTTACACCAGCAACCAAGAGAAGTGGATCTATGGAGTCAACTAATCAAAGTTTTTGTTTTCCTTGATTTTCCGGCAGTGTAGGTCGCCCACATGAAGAGTGGTGTGAAAGTAGAGATTATTGTTAGAATAAAATTAAATTCCATTTGGGGTGAGTGAAACCTTTTGCTAGTGTTTAGTACTCTACTCAATAAAATTCTTCACCGATTTCTAATAATCTTTTACCTCAGTTTTGATTTGTAACTGCGGAGATATGTATTATTTGATTTACTGCTTCACTTTCGCCAAGTTAATGTTGCTTAAGATCACTCACCAAATCTTTAGCAAAAAAGGTTCACGGCAAGTGCAGGGTGTTCGCATTGGCCGCGATAAAGGTTCACGGCAAGTGCAGAGTCAATCCCAACGAACACTTTCTCAACACGAAGGCTGTGAGCAAAACATCGCCCATGGCTCAGCCGCCATCAGAATCGCGGCTAATTCCGTGAATGGTAATTGCACCAGACCAGAAGAGCCATTAATATTTTGCTTGACGGAATCTATTAATTAAGCATGATATGAAGAACAATTTATATTTTGGTTATATTGGCAAGTAACACATTAGCAGGAAAAAAAAAGATTAGCCTGGGCCTATTCATATGATTGGAATTTTCCTTCACTTCCTAGGAAAAAGCCATAGGGTTTTTGGCATAGTTGGATAGTTTGAAACTAGGGTTTAATCTCCTTCATCCCTACGCAATCGTCTTCCATTTCCCTTCAACCCAGCGATTTCCTGCCTGTAATATCGTCTTCGATCTGCCCTTCAACACTGTCTCCACTGCCTGTGATGTCTTCCTGTTCCGGAATTGAAGAGCAAGAAGGAGGAAGCGAAGGCAAAAGAGAGTTGAGGAAAAAAAAAAAAAAAAAGGGAAAGCTTATGACAAAGCTCTGCAGCAGCAAGCATGGGCTGCTGCTTCTACTTCGACCAGTAAAAAGATGAGGAATGCAAGGACTTGGGACGAAGAAGACGAAGAATACCCGGAGACTCTGTCAGGTGAGAAGAAAAGGTTGGCTAGTCCTATGACTAAAAGGTACCATCTTTGGGCCGTAGAGAAGTCATGGTACGAGAGGCACTACAACAAAAATGAGCACTGTGCACAATACATTATTTGTGCCCTTTGAGGCCAAAAAGCACCAACAATCGTGCTCATAGACCAATAGCAACAGTGCAGCTACTATCTTTGTGTCTGTGCCCTCTATGGGCGTCACCATTGCTCAGAGGGCACAATACTGAGTTCTGTGCTCATGATCCCCCCGCGGCCGTTCCGAGATCCTTTCTTGTGGAGATCGTGTGCGGAGAGTTCCTACCAAGGTTTTCTGGCGACGATGGAACTCAAGAGCCTCCACGATTTGATTTGGGGAAGTTAGTGAGAGAAAGGGGCTGGAGAGAGAGAGAGAGTCTAAAGGAGGCAGAGAGAGATGAAAGAACGGGAAGGAGGGGTGTGGTGTGGGTGGGTTAAGGGGAGAGAGGGAAAATGGGGTGTGGGCCATAAGTTTATGACAAATAATAAAAAACAAATAATTGTGCCCTTAGATGTAAAATATAGGCACAATAATATATTTGAGTTCATTTTTTTAAACAAAGTTGTCAGAAAATGTGATTGTGTCCATTTGTTTTGATATTGGGCACAATATGTAGTGTCCTTTATTGAATGGGCACTGTTTTAATCTTTTTGTGTTGAAAGACACACAAATCCCTCAATTGTGTCCATAATTTTGTGCCCAAAGGCCATTTTTGTTGTAGTGAGGTGGGAGAAAGGGGGTTCTTCTAGGCGAATGCCAACAGCTTGAAGCCTCCGTTTAAGATTGTTTGGCCGCCATGTAACAGGTACACTTCACATAGGCCGTGCTCTAACTGCTGCAATCAAGGACACTTGGTTCGATGGCAGAGAATGTCCGGTTATAACATTGTGCGGGTGCCTGGAATGGATCATGCCGGGATAGCGATGCAGGTGGTTGTGGAAAAGAAGCTCATGAGGCAAAAACAGTTGACCAGACATGACAACAGCCGCGAGGAGTCGTGGCCAAGGTTTGGGAATGGAAGGAAAAGCACGGGAGAACGATTCTACAGTAGCTGCGCCGTTTGGGGGCTTTGTGGATGTTTCACGATGGATGAGAAGAGATCAAACGTTATGACGGAGGTTTTCTTGAGGCTTCATAATGCTTAGACGGAGGTTTTCGTTGAGGCTTCATAAGCAGGAGCTTCTCTACATGTGGTAGGTGAAGTCATGATTATTGCTTTTGTATTTACAATTTTATCTCTCTATAATTGAAAAATGGGTCTTCATTGTAATATTAATATTTAACATTGTGTGATGGTGAATATCCTTGGTAGATTTGGTTTAGGATTCCTATGTAAATTAATGATTCTATCCTATTAGGTTTTGTATTACTTGTAGAGCAAGTATGTCTCTCCTTATGCATGGTTTACTATAAATAAAAAACACTGGCACAATGGAAGCGTATCTACCATTTCCCTGAGCTCTATTCTCTCTTTTTCTCTCTGTTGCCACAGGCCACTTCCTTTCCCTTTTCTTTCCCTTCGGTAAATAGGCCACAACGCTATCAATCGCAGCTCGCTCTCTTGGAGCTGCGCTAAGGAATCGGAAAGGTATTTTCTGCTACAAACCAGTCCACAGTTCTCATCATGCAATCCAAGTATCTTCTAAAACACGGTCCAAATTGTCCATATTTTTTCAACCTGGATTGCATGAAACATTCACCACCATGCATAAACCCCAAATTTTAGACATTTTGAATTTCAGATTCTGCTTAAGTTGTGTTCATATTATTTTATATATTATATTTGTTGTGAATTTGATGATTGTGTGAGAAACCGAAGAAAAATAAGCAAAATTAGGGTTTTTCCACCCTGACACGCGCAAACGACGGCCTAAAGCCGTCCCAGGCTCGCTGCTGGAGCCTTACTGCTCCCATCCAAAACCCAGAACAGCGTCGTTTTGCGTCTTCCCTATCCTCGGACACAGGCCACCGCTTAGGCTTTGCCCGCAGTCGGAACCCAGCCCCTTAGTTCATGTTTTCTTGTGAAACCTTGCAGCCCCAATGACCTGTAGTCGTCCCCGACGATATCCCAGTCAACCCTGACCACGTGGTCAAGATTTCAAACCAGAATCTCACCAGATTTTTCAAGATTCAATTCAACTCTCCTAGGTTTTCAACCATAGTCGCGAGCCAGATGCTCGCCGCCAACCACCTCAATATTATTGAGCTCGTGGATCGTCACCAAGCGCTGAGCACAGCCCCGGTGCACCTATAGAGCACCCGTAGCCATCCACTGCAACCCCTGATGTCAAGAAATCTATCTTCGTCGCAACCTAGGGTTCTAAGTGAACTTCATAACTCCCCTCGACCTAGGGTTCCAAGTGAACTCCATAACTCGCCTCGACCACCTTGAACCGAGATCACTTCACACATCCATGTTGGTTCGCCCGAGACCCATCTCTATTCAATCTATTCTACACTACAATTATAACTGGATACGACCCGAAATCTATTGTGGGGTCTACGTGTCAATTGTGTCCCCCTTACGTACAAAAATTGGTTATTAGCAAAGATTGGGAATCTATGTTTGTTATGATCATAACCTTTGATAGGCGATATCTTTACTACTCGTTTTGCGGATTATCACCTTAATGAGACAGTCTTTCCACCATTAAAGGGAGATAAGAACGTCAACATTCATGTAGAACAACATGAATTCTTGTGGACGAATCTCAATATGTCTCATTTAGATCCCTGTACTACACAATCTGAAACTGAAGTTCAACCTATTCTAGATCTTTAAAACGTTGCTTAAAGCATGTTGGATGCTTTTACTGATCTAACAGGTAGTGGCAGATCTAGGAAATAATGTTAGGGGGGTCAATAAGGATACCGTGAAAAAAAATTTTAACAAAAACGACATGCATATCGTCATTTCATTGAGTCTTGGTAGGATAGCACGACCAGCTACTCCAAAATCCTTGTTTAAAGGTCCTGAACGTTCAAACCTGGAGGAAGAGATTGCTTCAACTTGTCGGCCTTCTTGGAATCAAACACACAAAGTGTGTAAAGGTACTTGGAGCACCGAACCTTGAACTTGACAGCATCCTTGGTCCTCTTGATTTTGACATTGCAGGCATCCTTCCTTCTTGCAGTTAGAAGGAAATCCTTGATCTCATGGATCTGCTTCGGCATTTTGCTTGTTGCTCGGTCGAGACCGGAGGCTGCGAGTTCTCTCTCAAAGTTCGAGGAGGCTATCAACGCGTCAGTTGCCTCCTTCTTCTTCAACCTACAAGCGAACTCTTTCTTCTTCTTTCAGACATTTCGTCGACCACGTGGTGTGTAGCTCCAAGAGGTCGCACCAGCAGCTCCAAGGTTATTTCCATGGCTTCCAAGGGGTTGTGTGACCCCATTGACCCCACTGTGGATCCGCCCCTGCTAACAGGTCAGCCATCACCACCAATTGACTTATCTTTTTTCCTTGAATTGAAGCAGATCGAGTGGGGTTGTTCATGGCGGATGTGCATGCAAGGAAGGTGGAGGATTGGAGATAGGGAAGAAAACTTATGTTTTGGAGGGGGGTGGGATCATGAGATGGAGGTTGCGGGTTGGGATAATGGATGAGGAAGGAGAACTTAGGGTTGCAAATTAAATTGGATTATTAGGCTTTCTTTTTATTTTAGTTATTGGGCTTGGAGAGGAATAGACTAAAAGGTTTGGGCCTAGGAAATGCAAGTCAGGTATAATAATGTTGATCTTAAAAACTACCAAGTCTACGTGGCGCGTAGGCTGAGTAATTAATAAGCTAACTACGTCCTTCGGTTGTGTGCGGGGCGTGCCAACTCGAGTAAAATTTATTGATGTTGTGTTGGGCGCAATGCTGACTTCTTGATGTTGCGACTACAGCCGAGGAAGGAACATGTCTCGGCCTTCGGGTTCTAGAGCCTGAAGACAAGGCTGCTAGTTCTGTAAAGTTCAATATCAAATTCGGCTCTTAGGGTGCCGAATGTAGTAACTTGGTAACACCTCACTTCGCCGAAAAGGCTAATGAGATGACCTCTGCCAATAAGGATTCAAAAATCTTTCTCGATCGAGACTTGGATAGATAACCAGTCGGCCTCGATGCAGTGTTGTTTATCTAAACTAAAGGTGCTCCGCGGTCAACTAATTCTACAGCAACAGTGTTGTTTATCCAAATTGAAAATGTTCGCTAGTTGCCTTTCACATTGCTATTTATCCAAACTGAAGATGTGTTGGTGGAAAAAGAAAATAAAATTCTCAAGGTTGTTGAGAGATTTTGCGTAGAGCGAGGTTTGCGCAGGACAGTTTGTGTGTTGAATTGGAGAGGGCCTTTCGTTACTTACAGCTTTGTATTTATAACGAGTCTCCTTGATCGCCAATCCAATAGAGACCTTTTTCCAAATATCCCAAAAACAATATCAAAATAACTGATATTATTTTTAATATATTTCGGCAAAAATCTCCCTAGTCTCCTTATGCATGTAGACTTTTACAAGAGGAACAAAAGGTGTCCTTTTGAAATCTTGAAATACCCTTTCACACGGTATGCATATTGTATTCCCACCATCAATTCTTATCACTTTGCACTCAATCTGACAACATCCATCACCATGCAAAAAAGCCTAGCCTACCTAGGTTTCTTATCTCATCATTATCCAAGACCATGATTTTACTTTTGGAGATCATCAAATCCCATATGCTAATCTCCACTCCAAACTGTTTCAATCTACACGTTCGCTGCCAGTCATCCCAAATTAATTTGAACTGTACTGCTTGCTTCATTATCTGATTAGTCTTTGAACATGATAATCATCCTGCCATACTCTGACTCCCTTCATGACAGTCATGCTATCTTCCCACGAAATTGCAGCAATATTAAACCACACGGCATTGTATCACCACGACTTTATCACCCAACTATGCTCTTGATAATTCAATATATTATTAAGAGATAATTATTATGATAAAAATCACAATATTATTTCCTAATAATAACCAAAATTATCTTGACTCAATTACCTAAAGGTTTAGAACTTCGTTCACTCAACAACTTCGATCATTCGGGCCGATTGTGTAATTTTGGGTCCAAACAGATATTTATGTAAAATTATAACATAAATTAATTTATATTAAAGCCAGTTTGGTTCGGTTCAAACCGATTATTGAGAAGTAAGAACTAGAACCAAATTTGATCTATTTGGTTCTGTTCAATTTCTGAACCGGTTTTGGCTTTTTTCAGTTAACGCGATTTTTTACCTTTCTTAAATGGGTTCAATTTGGTTTTCCGATTCGACTGTTTTTATGCCAACCCCTACTTTGTGTATCCTCATAAAGCCTAGCCCTAACCCTAATTCCAATCAAACCCCGCGATTGACGATTGATGATCGAATCTATGTTCTCTACTCTTCATTCTATTCAAGAACTATATGGAAAGGATTCCAATTCTTGTTCCTATTTTCAAAGTCCAGTAAAAAAAACATGGCCTAAGAGTTAGCAAGTTTTCCAACCCTTGTTTTCTTTCTGACGTTGGATTGATTTATTGCCGTTTTTCAAATAGAGTTTTGCAAAATTCTCCGTCTGGCCTATGAGAACTTGAGGGAAGGCAATTGATATTTTTACATGTCTTACCACCAAGAACATTGTACAAAGACCAAATACCAACTAGATATTGGTTTAGCAGTGTACAGACATCCTTAGTTCGAATCCCCTTCTCCCGTTGATCAGATGACAAAAAAAATACATCGGAAAGCTAAATGATTGACGTTTAATGACACTAATTGTTAAGATCTCAATTCGTATATGTACATAAACACCGACCATCATAAGAAAGTTTAATAAAAATAATTTACTAAATAGTTGTGGAATTAATGCTAAGTTCGTGGAGGAACTTGAAAAAGAGGAGGCTCATCAGCGGTAGTAGCAAGAGCTGCTCTTTTCCTCTGAAGCAAGTGCCGGATTTCCAAAATTATTTGGGACAAAACGAAAAGAGAAAAGGCGCACAAAAAAAATGTCTTAAAAGGTTTCCCTCCATTTCCGTAAAAGAGACCAATGAAAATATTGACAAGAGCAAGCACGACCACCGATCTCCCCACCCATTGATGGCTCTTGTTCCAGTACTTCCTGACCTTGGAGGTCCTGGATGGCCTCATGATAAACTGGCATATCTGTGATCACAACTACGGAGGTCAAATTTAAGAACTCAAATAAAAAGGTTCAGAGAAAAGAGCACCAAATAACAGAATTATGATGGAATGACCATATATATTGATATGCGACACCAATTTTCAAGGACTACATTGATCGATTTTTAATTTTAGGAACCATCTTGATGAGGTGGATCAATTTCAGAAACTATTTGCAATAAAAATCCTTTCTATAATTGAGTTTTGGAAATCATAGAAAAGTATGGTTTGATGATGGATTTTCAAATAAGTTGTGCATGACTTGCACCAGACCTTTTTGAGCGGTAGTTAATTTAACATTCAAAGTATCGATAGACACGTCAGACACTCATTTTGAAGGATCTAGTGCGAAACGCATGCAACTTTTCAGACTAAAAATGCATGAAATTCATCATATGGGACACAATGTAACAAAATTTTAATTGAGGCAACAAGTGAGATTAAGAATTAAAGAAAGGATTACCTGAAGAACACTGAGTGCAAGCACAATGTACCCTATGGATCTGTGGCTGTTAAAGTCAGCATGTACTAGTTCATATAGTGTCCTTCCAACAGCCACACCAGAAAGCCCCACAAAGAAACCTATAAACTGAACTGATGAATGAAGGTAGTACCACAAAGGCTCATACTCCCTAAGATATCTGGCCATTGATGCTCCGAATGGAATTATTATGCCCCATCCAATAATAGTTAGTATTCCATGGGTCATCTTCACTTTCCTGCTGTCTACAAACCCTATACGAATGACTCCTGCATCCAGCAGAGACCAAATAATTAGAACACATATATTGTTTTTTATATAGGTACAATGACACATTTACACTAAGAGGTGGGAGGATTTAGGTTAAACCACACAGTAAGTCAATCATAATAATTTAGTATCAAACTTAACTTGCTTTTTACGGAAGTCAACCACACAGTGTACAACGCTACACTGTAGTGCTAAGTAGCATATATATTGCTAATTTACTGCAAATTCTAGCATATCGATTAATCAATGACCATGTTTAAGAACCCAAATAACCTAACAAAAGTAAACTGCAGGTTATCGCTAGACCTCAAAAGCTAAAGTTGTTAGAAAATGTGTCAATCCTGTACAAGATGAGACTTCATCATGCACGTGGAGAATGAAAGAAATGTAGAAATAGTGAGACATATATTTTGCAAATCGAAGGCTCCATTTTTCACCACCACTTTACCGAAAAGCTTAAACTGTTAGAAAGTGGGTAAATAACATGATCGAAAACAAATCAACCTATGAACCAACCTTTAGGGAAATCAACTAACAAGGCGCTTCTATATTTATGCGTTGGTAGGATGTTGTTAGCACCAGGCTTTCCATACCCGGCAGCAAACAGAAAGGGCTGACGATCAAGACGACTGGAAAACTGGAGTTGAAACCCTAGATAAATGATTTGGTCCTTGACAACAATGGTGGGTGTAACATTTGTGAATTTCAATTCACCTTTATCTGGTATGATTTCATCATTCCTCGTACGTCCTTTCAAATAATATTGCTTTACTGTGCCCGATCTGCCGTCTCTGTTCATCCATCCCACCACGGCACTCGAACCAACCATCATGCCGTCCTTTGACACCCCGACTCCGACCCAACTGTTTTCGTTCATTCCCGATAGTACAACGGTAAGAACAGCGTTATTATCCTGAAAGAACTGTTATATTACATCATGTCATGGTCATGTCACGCCATATAAAAACGTAATTAGTAAATGAAGAAATTGGGTTTAGCTCATAATCGATAATATACGATCGCTTACGCTAATACGGTAGCCGTGCCAATCGAGGGATGAACAGATGGATTTCGGTATATCATGATAGGGTGGCTGGAGAACATTTAAACGTGTTGTACAAAAATTAGGCAGTACTACGATATCATTCCGACCAGCATTGACCAATCTCTTATTTGGCTTTAATAAAAATATCATCATCGTGATCATGAAGACATAGCTCAACATTATCAAGGAATTTGATGAATTCCTCATCATCACCATATGGTCATATGATCTACAACAAAAAGGAAGGAAGCTAGCTAAAAATAATTTATCTTAATCTGTGAAGTTGCATGTTGATCACGATGATCACCTTTGATATTTCTTGATTTGCAAGTAAATATTAAAAATAAACCCCCCATAAAAGAAAGAATTAGAAAGAAAGAAAGAAAAAGGAGAAGCTTATACTTTTTTTTGTTTTTTTACAAAATAAAAAATTATGATATTGGAATTGATTTAGGGTTTGTCATGAGGGTGCGGAAAAGAAAAAAAATGATGGGGTATTTCCTAGGGTTTGAATTCTAACATGCATGGCCATGAAGAAGGTGATGGATGGTTCCCGCCATTTTTCTCTCCAATGGCCACTCAATCCTCTGGTCTTTTTTTATGACCGCAAATTATGAGAACCTGCAGAGATATAGAGAGTAGAAGAGGTCAACGAGGTCTCTGCATCGTACTTACATATATAATTCCCTCTCCACATTTAATTTAGTAGTTCCTCCTCCTAATAATAATCAAAATATATGATCATTATTCTAATTTATAACAACTTAGCTAGCTCTTCTGGTTTGCACAAAGATTGAAATCCAAAGTCTAAACGCAAATTTAGGGACAAAACACAAAGACACTCATAAAAAACTAAATATCTCTAAGCTTTTGTAAATAATCTAAAACTAGAAAACGCAAGAACTCAACTTATTTGTTAACTACATGAATATATGATAAGACAATGTTAGAAATTTTGTGACAAATTGTTTTGTCGCTTGGTAGTGTTGAGTGGCAGAATAGTCCAATCAATAGATGACTTAAACTTAATGTTACAATTTTAAAAATTCCCGCCTAGCGTCGTCTACGTCTCGCCTAGGCACTAGGGTTAGTTACCATCCCGATTAATCCCTAGGTGTTTAACATTAAGAAAGGGCGCTGGCCTAGACACGTCTAAGCGCCCGGCTAGACCGCCTAAGCACCCACCTAACCCACCTAATCCGCACAAACCTGCTTAGGTCGCAGTTCTCACTTAAACAGAAAATCGATAACTTTCATCTTTGCATTTTTTTTTTTCAATAAACTACAAGAGACTTGTTTAATACATAGATGAACACACATTATACGCTTGTTCTCAATTTTTTCATTATGTTCTAATATTTTATAATTTATTTGTCATTCTATTTTACAATTTATTTATCCCAATACAATTCTGTATGTTTTAAGTATAAGCAAACACTTATTTGTACTATATATATAATAAATATACTTAAATCCGCTTAATCCTCCTAGATGCCTAGGTGCTAAGCTCCAGTCTTCACCCAACTAGCGCCTAGCGTCTTTTAGAACCTTACTTAATGTTGTTACTAAATTTGGGACCATGTACCATCATCAAAGTTCTTCTACTCAACATGTCGCATGACATAGGGGTGGCCACGGATTGGTTCGGTGCGGTTTTGGGTGAAACCAAAATTGAAACCAAAATTTTTTGCGGTTCGGTTCGGTGCGGTTTTGAAGCTAAAACCGAAACAAAATCAAATCGTTTGGTTCGGTTCGGTGCAGTTTTAAATGGTTTCGGTTTGGTTTTTTAAAAAAAAATGTACAATTTGCAATTTAACATATTAATAAGCATTTCCCAATAGCAATAGGAAAAAGACATTTGTTATGTAAACAATTAGCATGTTGCATGCAGTTGTGATGTTAAAAGATGTTTGTGCAACAAAAGGGTGCCCTTATAATGTTTATCATAAAACAAGTTGAATAAATTTGAATTCATTAAACGTGAGCGAAACTTTGATACTATAATATGTGATATCATGCTTCAAATGAGTGGACTTCATTAAATCATTGTTCAACTCTTGATAACAAGATTAGTCCACCCTTGTACATATATGTGTGTGTGATGGTATAAAATAACAAAGGTCCTTCAAGTTAATGAACAAAAGAAAGTGATGAATGATGATATTCTAGTGTGGTTGAGTCCCATACTAAGTGTATGGATTCTAACAAACAGCCAATTAAAACATGAAATATAATATGGACATTTAATTAACTGTTTATTAATATTTTAGGTGCGGTTCGGTTTTGGTTCGGTTTTCAAAAGCCAAAACCAAAACCAAACCGTTTTCTATGTTGCGGTTTGGTTTCAAAACCGAAACCGTTTCAAAACCGCAAAACCAAACCGTTCGGTGCGGTTCAATTTGGCTCATGTTTCGGTTTCGGTTTTCGGTTCTAAGTGCCCACCCTTAGCGTGACCACTGTTCTAAAAATCCCCGCCTAGCGCCGCCTAGGCCCTGCCTAGGCGCTAGGCCCCAGCCCACCGCCTAGACCACCTAGGCACCCGCCTAGACCCGCCTAGGTTGCAGCTCACTTAGACAGAAAATACATAACTTTCATTTTGCATTTTGTTTTTTTCCAATAAATTGTAAGAAACTTGTTGCATACTTGAATGAACAACCATTATATCCTTATTTCACATGTTTTCATTATGTTCCAATACTTCATGATATATATGCATTCTATTTTGTAGTTTATGATGAAATTATATATATTTCAAGTAGAAGCAGACACTTATTTACCTGAAATATGATAGATTTACTTAAATCCGCCTAGTCCGCCTAGGCGCTAGGCCCCAGCCCGCCGCCCGACTAGCGCCTAACGAGTTTTAGAACCTTGAGCGTGACATGAACAACTCACACAAGTTTTCTTAGTCCAAGAGTTACGTATTGGTTTCTCAACTTTGTGAGACAACCACTAGCCTCAAAAGCTTAATTTATCAAGGAAGATGCTAACAATGTATTTTAAGCTTGCACATTCTCTAACGTAAATCCTCAAACTGATTACATAGTTTTTCCTCTCCCTTTTATACGCACGGGCCGAGTAAACTGGTCCTTGTGATTTGTGATTAATCAATTTGGTAAGGAGCTGTATGTGCATTATTATTAATGGGCCGATAACAAGCCGGCCACATTTGTCGTAATGCACATTGCCCAGTACATCTTAGCTTTCAAACTATTATTCTAACATCATACAATTGTATTGCATTTTACTGTCTCAACTTTGAATCACGTAACAAACTTATATATCATCTTTTGAACATTGCAATATCATACATTAATTTATGTATTCTTTGTAATATCAGACATTCACTAATTAATCCATTAATTTAACTGTTAATGATGATGTATCAAATGTAAGTCCCATTTTTCTACTAATGTGATATGAAATTTGTGCCACATGAACAAACAACCAATTAAAATTATACGGAGCAGTGGTGTGGCGTCGGGTCGGGCTGATGTTGTTTCTTGAAGATCGAATTCGGGTCTGGTGGTGCGACGGCGCGACTTTCGTGACTTTTAGGCGAGCGACAGTTGATGCTGGTCTGGTGACTTGTGGTGGCCCTGGTGGGTCAAATCGTAGTGGTGGTGGGGAAGGAGCAAGCGGGCTCGGGTCAAGAAGATTGCGGGTCATGATCTCATTGGTTCAGTGGCTGGTCAATGGTGCAAGGATGCAGAGGTGCAACGGAAGAACAGCGTATGAGCAGGTTGGTGCGTCTGTAAGCTGATGCTTCAGAATATTTTTCTTTAACTAAATCTCAACAAAATTGATACCAATCAAAATGAAATTGCACCAAATGATACAACTTAATTTGCATGGGTGGAGGGGTAGAAAGGAAGATGGAGATAGAGAGGAGTGGAAGGGTTAACATACTCGGGTTGGGGGCTGCTAATGTTAAGTCTTTTGAATATAATTTAGAGGTTGTATTCTATTTTCATAATTTCATATAATTTTAACTAGTTGTTTGTCTACATGGCGTAAATTTGACATCACATCAATAAAAACGTACGATCCGAAGTTGACACGTTACGACCAAATTAACAGATGGATTAACAAAAGTCTGATATTGCAAGGAATTCGTAAGTTGATGTATGAAATTGCAATATTCAAAAGATAAAGTATGAATTTGTTATGTGATCCAAAGTTGAGAATGCAAAATAATAATACTTGGCTAATTAAAGGATGAGTACAAGTTTCTACTAAAATTATTTGTTGTTGATTTATAAAACTTTGTATTTATGATTAGAACCATTCATATTATAAATCACTCTAAAAATCCCCTCTACAAAAAAACCAAATAAAACTAAAGTTGTTTAGTTATCAAATTGTAAAAAAACAGATAAATAGAATTGGTAAAATCAAACCATTTATGTATTTACTATAATAAATAAACTAAACGAATTAGTTTTAATTCATTTTTTACAAAAATAATCTTGATAGAATGATTAATAATTTGAACGCTTCTAATGATAAGTACAAATCTCTGTAATAACATGCAGAGTTTTGAATAATAAATCCTTCTCATTCTTAAGTAACTAAATATTATTTAATGCAAAATATAACTTACCATATCTCGACGTCATGAAGGTCACAAATATTGGAGAAAGATGGCAGCTTTGATAGATTTTCTGTCGGTTAAACGCGTATCTGGCACGACAACGTAATATCATGCTGATAGCAGACAATGAAGGCCCAAGTGGCCTTGGCACCAAGTTTCCGTTAATTGCACGGTCGGAGGCTTTTTTTTTAATTTTTTTATATTTTTTTTTTTAAAGGAGGACAACTGGTGGCAAGGTTATCCATCCTTTCTGGATCTAAAGAGGCTATGAGGAATTTTATCTTGCATGTGGCCACAGTCAAGCAGACTTATCAGTTCGGAGTTTCAAACCAGGGACCTTCCACATTTTTTTTGTTTATTGAAGAGTCGCAGCCCGCAACTTTTCAATTCATAGTTTTGAAAGACACTTCCATATATAAAATCACTAGCCTCTCTGCACGCAACGTGCGTGCGAGAGGCATTTTTGCATCACGGGTATGCGCCCCTAATGTGTATTGTGTTAGTTTTTTTCCATTGTAATTGTCAATGTATATGCTTTAGAAAGTATGATATGGCTGCACATAACTGGAAGCAATAAATTTGAAGTTGTTGACGTGGATATTCTCTCAAACACAGCAGTGCCTATTACAGTGTCCTCACGCGCGTGCGAAAGACACTTTTTTAATTACGGCGCACTACGCGCGACTTACACATTTTAGATATATTTATATGCGATGATTGGTTCAATGTATAGAAACTTAAAATAAAGACGATTATTATCTCTAATAATACAAGCATGAATTTAAAGTATTTTTTCTAGAATATGTAAAAAAAAAAAGTATAAATAACAGAGAAGATCCTTATAATTTAGTTGCAAATAAAAACTAAATAAAAAGTATAAAAACAATCCAAGAACTTCAATTGACCTTGATACACATGACAGCAAAACATATCATGAACTCATATTGTTTCGTCCTGTTGAAATTTTAATGTGTTTGGTTAAAATCAAATATTAGCATTATTTGTAATTGAATTGCATTAAAAGTTGAAAAGGGGAATTAAACATTAAAAGAAAGAATAACCTTATGTTGAGGGAAGCAAAATACCTTTGATTAAAAGTGTTGCGTGCCCCTAAAAATCTTTTAAATATACGACGTTTATTCATAATCTTGCTCTAAGTCCCTCTATCTTTTACTTTAGATTAATCCATAATGTTTAATTTCTTTGCCGATTTCTTCTTTTGTTAGACCTTTTATTTCTCACGGGCACTACGCACCCTTAAAAATCTTTTAAATATACGACGTTTATTTGTAATCTTGCTCTATGTCCCTCTATCTTTTACTATATATTAATCCATAATACGTAATTTCTCTACCGATTTCTTCTTTTATTAAAGGTCTTTTATTTTCCTAAAGATATATATTTGGTTGAGAGGGCTGTAAAAAAAAAATTCACATGATTGAGATCATTAGGGCATTAGGGTTGTCAATGAACATGGCATATCATCAATATCATCAATATCATCATACTATATTTTTATTTATCACAAACGCTACACGCCTCTAAAGTTTTTCTAAATGTGTTTTATAATGTATAAACAAAAATTGCGTGAACTTTTAATTATAGGGTACATGTCATATTTTTTCACGTTGTCATGACCAAATAATAATGATATGTTTTGATACATTTATCTAAAACAAAAGATTAACAATATATACATACAAAAACATAAAGTCTAATTGTACCATGATGGTGTCATTACCAAATCATGGTATCTTTAATCACGAATGCTAATTTTCAAATACGATGAATTTTATTCTTACCTTTTACCCACAACATCATCTGATATACCATGAATTTTAATCTTACTTTTACCCACAACACCTTCCGTATCGTTTTTGTGTGTTCTCATATTTTTCTTTTATTATCTAATCCCAGTAATATTAATATTGATGTACCAACTTGATTTGTGGCCCTTAAAACCTATATAAGGTGCATTTGAAGAGGGTGGCTGTCAATAAAACGAAATGTTTAGAAGTCAGTGTTTCGATATCGATGAATCCACATTTTCTAAAGTAATTTTATTGTATTTGTTGCCTCAAATCCATCTTGTTGGTTGAGAAGCTCTAGCGTAAGGAGAAGGATGACAAAAAATCATATTAGAAACCTTAAATCTATGCAACCAGAAGTCGAATCATTGAGGGATCCACAATCAAGATCTTTGCGGCACATAAACGTAAAACATGTATTCAAAAGTTCCAGGACACTCCAAAAAGCTATTGTTCCTTCGTTTCTTCTAGATTCCATTCCCAAGAGCACCAAATTTGCACACACGCCTTAGACCATCCAATATGAATATATTTCCAAACTCTATGAAGAACAAACCGAACTAAAATATAGCAATAAATTGACTAATCCAAATGAAAGAAAAACTCGATAAAGCGAAGTATAACAATCCAAAATAATTAAGAGTCATACCTGATTGGTTGCATTGCACCAACAACATCAAAGGTCGATAATTCTCTTAAAATTGAAAGCTCAAATCTGCTTAAAATAAAACAAAATGACATCACAGGCCATATGAAGATTGAAGCCAAGTCAGGGCTTGTCGATAATTCTCTTATAAGTGTGTGCTTGAACTTTGATGTTGATAATTCTCTTAGGTGGAGTGGTATAACTTGCCAGGATGACTGTTTCGACAAAGCTCCACGAAGTCAAAGATAGAGCAAACCTACATCTAATTAGACAAATAATACAATAAAAAAAAATTAGTTCAAGCACACACTCTTATAAACAAAGTAGCAAAAGCTTGATGATAGGCAAGTGTTACTGTTCATGGTTACGATGGCTATAGTTGCTTGAGCTGGTGATAGTACTAAATCGTAATGTCTTCCGTTACATGTGGTTGGTCTGTATACTTTGGTTACCCCTACGTTTACATTTGAAACAAAATTCAATGAGAAAAACATAGGAAAAGTAAGTATGAAATTCTTCAATGGAAATTTAAATTGCAGAAAAAACCTTGAATTTTCCAAACTGGTGGAGTGAAGAAAGAGAAAGGAGAAGTCACCGAGAATTATCGTTTCGTTGATCCGTTTAAGGTTTCAGAGAGCAAGGGAGGTCTTCATCGCAATAATTTTATTGTTGTCACTATAAATCGAAGCATAAACCCTACAGACTTCCATTACACGTAGGAGGGATTACATACTAATTTGTGCCCTGAAAAATTTGGCAATGAAATTTTTTCCCGTAAAAATTGATAGGAAAACAGGTGACTGTATAGAAGAAAGAAAAAAGGGCAATCACATATTCAAAAGGAACACGACATTAACGTACCTTCGTCAACCTTCTCATCTTTGAG
>VIEB01000188.1:458026-474714 GCA_006547085.1 Malus baccata
TCTTCACAAACCCCCACACATACTCTTCCCCTCTACTCAATAGTTCCTAAACTTCAAAACATATCCACCCCCACTTTTCCTTTTTTTTCAAATTTTTCAAATTTTGAATATTAATGTAATGTTTCGATGTATTTAAGCGATGTCGCGTGGTGTTAACATTTATTAAGTGACTGATAATGCGCTTTCAATGTGACCTTTGTGATAAGAATTATTAATTAAACTCTTGTAGTAAGCTCCGTTAGAAATTGTGGTCTAAACTTAAACGTTTGTTAATCTTCCGTTAAATAAACATATGTGAGCCTTGAATATGTTTTTTGGTCGCACATAGCCTATACCATGAACTTATCTCATCCATAATAAAAAGGCAACACGAAAATGCCATAAACAGCGACCAAAAGCAAGGGATGTAGTTTGTTGCCGAAGGATCCATCACCAGCTAATGAAGGACAGAAGAACAAGGTCCTGCATATTTTCACATGATCCATCACCAAATCAAACAACAAATGTCTTTGTTTTTCTTAATTTAGTTTGATTAGACGACTTTAACCGCTCCACATGAGACTCATATGTGCTTTTTTAATGGAAACTAACAGAAATTTAGGTTTGACACCAATTAATAACGGAACTCACAATGAGAATTACATTAAAAGTTTGGTGTCACCACATGGATCATACAAAAAATTTAGCCTATTTATTAACATACCAAAATATTTATTATGTGATTGTCATTTTTCTCTAATTTGGTGGTAAACTTAATTATTATTTAGAGTGATAGCTTTGATAACATTATTTTACTCTTGGCTCTTAAAAGCGAATCAAAAAACTAAAAAGGGAATCATTGAGATATCTTTAATATCTAGAATATGTTCTTCAATCTTTAACCCTGAAAATGAAAGAGAATAAATTCTTTTTACACTTTCCTTTTTGGATAATGTCTATCAATCACTTCTTTAAACATACAAGCATCTTTCGTTTCAAATTAGATAAAGCTAATAAAATGATTTTTTTTAATATTGCACAAAATTGACCAAATAATACTCACAATGTGACATATTGACATCGTGTTACGATCAAACTCATTAAAATTACAGCACTTTTATAATTTTCAATATCTTGACCTTAATTTAAAAATTATCAACCCACGCGTATGGAATGCATAACACAACGTTAGCACAACATGTGATGTTGCCGCCCCTTACAAATGCCAATGAATAATGCAATGTTAAGGCTTCGATGCATTTTAAGATCGAGAGTCTCGTATTCATTGTTTTTGGATAAAACATAACAAACTAGAAAAATTATACACACACAATGATGTCGAAGCCTATATAGTGTAGGAGAACAAATGTTTTACATGAAAAAGAAAGGGAAACTTTGGTTTAAACCAAAATCTTAGACCTCAATTTTCTTAGTTTGAATACCTTCATTAAAGGACAACATACTGAATTTTAGTATGAATTAAGAAATTTAATAACGAAAATTAATATATAAAAAATTATAAAATCAGGGAAAGATTAATCCCAAATAAGGGATTTTTAATTTTTTTTTTTTCCTCAAAATTGAATAGAGGGATATCTAAGATTTTTTTTTTTTAAATATAAGTACATTTTAGATATTGGTACATTTGATATATAACAAAGTAGTACATTATAAATATATGAATGGGTACAAATAAAAAATACAAATAAATTAGGGATACAAATAAAAGTTTAAAAATATAGGCACAAAAATAAATTAAATATATGGAGTACAAACTAAAATTAAAAGAAAATTGGTGCAATTTAAAAAAAAAATGTTTGCAAATTAAAAAATGAGTACAAATTACAAATATAAATATAAAATATAAAATTTAGCTACACATATAAATATACAAAAAGTAAAGTGTCTAACACTAAATAAATGTATTTGAAAACAATTAAATAATTTTTAATTATGAAATCTAAATAAGCTGACACATAAATATTTAATTAGTTAAATAATGAGATGGATATAAAACCAAAGCGTCTTGATCAAAAATTAAAAAGAAATACAATTTTGATCAATGAAATAGAAAACGAAACAAGGATGAAAAACTAATTTAAAAATAAAAAATGTCCAAATAAGAATCTGATTCCATAAAAAATGTGACTCATTTCATCATATTCATTTCAGTTTCCATAGTGTCAAACATTAAAAAGGTCAAATTATGTCAATTTTTTTTCTTTGTCGCCAAATATATTAGCATAAAACATCTTAATTAATTTCCTAATCTCACCTCATTAGTGCCAACGATTACACAAAGAGAGATATATATATACAAAGATTGTCATAAACCAATTTACCGATTGAACCATACCGATCGGTTGATAATGCTATGGTATAGTTTTGGCCTTTTTTCATAATCAGTTGGCATTATACCGAACCGACAATTAGATATTTTAGGTATTTTTTACATGTTTGACATGTGAAGAACTGGAAAAATGTAAGTATTCTAATTATAGTACTTCAATCCAATGTTTATTGATATTTTTTATTTATTATTCAATATTACTTCTTATTCTAATCATACTTTTTATTATGTAACATTATAAGGTCATCTCTAACCGAAGGGTCCAGAGGGTCAGAGGACTGAAAATAACCCTAAAACCGTCTCTAACCGAGGGCTAGGCCAGAAGGCTCTGTAATCTGGGAGGGCCCCACAGAATTTCAAAGGGCCAAAGAGCCAAAGGGCTGGCTGCTTTCGGCTAGCCAGCCAGCCCTGGGCTGGCTATTTTTTTTTTTTTTATAGTTTTCCTATTGTTGTTGGTTATAACTAACAGCATTAAAGAAGGATTTTTTAATATTGTCAGTTATAACCGACAATAATAGGTATTCATAGGCAAAAAAAAAATTTATTTACTATTAGTGTCGGTTATAACCGACACTAATAGTTTGAAATTTTTTTTAATATAACAGATAGCTGAGTCAACTAGCCGTTGCAGCTAGCCGTTCGGTTTTTTTTTTTTAATTTAAACATTTCTTTTCTTCTATAAATATGGTGAAGTTCTTTCAATTCTTCACTTCATTTGCAATATTTCCTTCTTCAATATTTTGCAATATTTCCTTTAATATATTTCTCAATATTTCCTTCAATATATTTTCCAATATTTCCTTCATCTATAATATTTGTTTCAATTTTTCAATGATTTCCTTCAATATTTTTTCAATAATTTCCTTCATTTTTTTCCTATAACTTATATTTCACAAAATTTGTTTCATATTTTTTTTAAATTCCATTTTTTTTTCTATAACTTCTATTTCACAAAATTTGTTTCATATTTTTTTTTAAATTCCATTTTTTTTTCTATAACTTCCATTTCACAAAATTTGTTTCATATTTTTTTTAAATTCTATTTTTTTCCTATAACTTCCTAAGTCATTATACAACATTAAATTAAATTAAGTAACATGAATCAACATTAAACAATATGAAACAACATTAAATAACATTAACCAACATAAAAATTATACAACATGAAACTTAAACAACATTTTTAAAAACATTCAAAAACATAAACGTAAATGCCTACTCCATGCTTCTTTGGGCCCAAAAATGTGCAACTAGATCTTGTTGTAGGTACTTGTTTGTGGCACGAGTATGTATCATTCTATAGCACCTCATGTACTCGTCTATAGAGATACTACCAGTTCTTGGATTGAAAGGCAAATTAGGCTCCTCATATATTTTTGCACGAGCCCTTCTTGACCTATTTGGATCTTCTTGGTCGTCATCGGACTCTCTATCAATATACCCATCTCACTCATCCTCCACTATCATATTGTGTAATATGATGCAATATATCATGATGGAGTCCAAATTTTCTCGACTCCACCCTCTTACCGGTTCGCTGATGATCTTCCACCGTGCTTGTAGAAAACCAAAAGCTCTCTCAACATCTTTCCGATATGCCTCTTGGTGTAAGGTAAACAACTTTTCCGCGTTATTCCTAGGGTTTGGAATTGCTTGGACAAGTGTCGCCCACTTTGGGTAGATGCCATCTGCTAAGTAATACCCCATATTGTATTGACGACCGTTGATGTAGTAGTCAAGTTGAGGTGCTTTACCTTCCGTCAAGTTATTGAAGAGGGATGAACGCCCAAGAACTGTAATGTCATTTTGGGATTCAGGGACTCCAAAGAAAGCATGCCAGATCCATGTGTCATATGAGGCAACCGTCTCTAACACAATAGTTGGCTTTCTCGACCTTCCGCTAAAGCCTCCTTGCCATCCGGTGGGATAGTTCTTCCAATCCCAATGCATGCAGTCTAATGACCCTATCATGCCCGGAAACCCATGGTTTTAGCTTTGCGAAATAGTCGATTCAGATCTTCTTGATTTGGCTTGCGGAGGTACTCGTCTTTGTAAAGCTGAACAATTGTGTCACAAAATTCTTGAAGAGTATCAAGGTATGTAGACTCAGACATATCATGGGTTTCATCAATTGAATCAGCTGGGGAGCCATAGGCCATCATTCGGAGTGCAACAGTAACCTTCTGATGAGGTGAGAAACTAGGGCGGCCTGCTTTGTCCCGCTTCTGTCGAAAATACGGATTAACCTGCTGGACATCACAAAGTAAATGTTCGAAGACATGACGCCTCATCCGGAAGCGACATCTGAAATCCTCTTCTGTGTACACCGAGTTGGGGTCGAAGTAGTTGTTCATCAGATTAGCATGCGTCATCGCTCTATTTCGTGGTTTGTAAGAGCGACCAGTAATAGAGCCACCCCAGTGAGGTTGTTCCTTAGTTGGCTGACACACCATGGCCGCAGCCATGGCTGCTACTATGTTTTGTTTGTTGCACCTTACTTGAACTTTTTCATCAGACTCCTCATCTTCTCGTCTCATTTGCGCCCATTTTGCTTCTCTTTTGGAATTGGATGAGGACCCCTAGTTGGAATCTAAAGAGGATCCAAAGTTGGAATTCATTGCAAACTTGAATTGAAATAGATTGAATTGAAAGAGATTGAATTTAAATAGATTGAATTCAAAGTTGTGTGAATTATATCACAATATCCACCCTATTTATAGCAAAAAAAAAAAATTCAACGGCTAGCTGATGTCACTTAGTCGTTGGATTTGAATTTAAGTTGTAGTTTTTAAATAATAAATTATATTTGGCCTTATGGCCCTTTGGTTCTCGGTTGGAAACGGTTTTTTGTGAAAGGGCTAAAACGAGCCCTCTGGCCCTCAATTGGAGACGGAGGCAAATATGGCCCTATACTGTTCATTAAAATATTAATATCTTGGAGAATCTTGGAGTGTTAGAGGGCTAAAATGAGCCCTCTGGGCAGCCATCGGTTGGAGATAGCCTAATTGAAATAGTTGATGGTTCTACATCTCAAGCAGGAACATCAATTCCAAGTGCTTCACATGCATTGATTGCTGCTACTTTAGTGATGTTTCATTATCAAAACAGCAAGTTATTTGTTTTGGGATTATAATAAGGGAATCTTATAATCAGAACCATCCTTTTGAGTTTTGAGTTTTTTGTTTATACATTAGTTGCTACAATTGAATTTAGACAATTATATTAGTTAGACTTTGGAGTTTGTGAACTTATAACTATTTGGATTATGTTTACTACCATTGTTGTTGGCTTATTAAGTTTTGATTTGATTTCTATCTTAATTTGTTAAGTCATGATTATGTTGGCTTATCATAATTGAAAAATTGCAATAGCAACTTCTTTTTCTCTTTTCTGGTTTGTTGTTTACAGGTCTGTGTATGGTCTTGAGCTATTGTTTTTGTAGCTTATTTGTAAACCATCGATTGTACCATTTACTAATCAAACCAGCCAATAATTTTGGTTGAACCAATTTTTGGCAACTGCAAGAAGATGGTTGGCTAGCAGTAACTGATTTTTTGTAATTATGTATATGTGGCTGGCAGGTGACATAAGAAATTTGGCATGGTTTGCCAACCAAACCCAACCCTAGAGATGTCCATTAAAAAAATGAAGATTAGTTGTGGGGTTCAGATCACATCGAACTTCAACGATCTGAACTAGACTTACAAAATAAATAGCTTTAATCGTTGAAGTTCAATGTAGTTCGCACCCCACAACTAATTTCCATTTAGAAAAGATGAGATTCCATTCACTTAAAGGCCTCCTATTATGTATACACGAATAATATAATAGGGTAAATTACACAAAACTACCTCAACTATTGGTCTCACGACACTTTCATACCTCATCCCTCATCTTTTTAAAATGACAATGTCATACCTTATCTTACGAATTTGTGCCAATGTCATACGTCCGTCAGTTTTTCTATTAATTTCTCTGTTAAGTGCTAACATGGCTACATGCAAGGCCCACTCACTAATCCAACTGGATTAAAAAATTATTAAATATATTTTTAATAATTAAAAATTAAAAAAATATTCTTTTTTTATATATTAAATCTATCTCTTTCTCTCCCTCTCTCTCTTGCCTCTCTCTCTTCTCTGCATCCCCAAAACTCATTCCCACCTGATCCCCCCCCCGACCCCATCTCACCCGTCCCCTCCAACCTTCCTCCACCACCCTCCCTAAAAACCCAGATAGCCATGTCCCCATCCCCAAAACCCAGATCCCAATCTCCAATCGACCCGTGTTCCCCCTCCCCAAAAACCCAGATCCCCTTCTCCCTACCGGAAACTCCCCCCAACTCCACTACCTTTCCTCCACCACGTCCCACCCAACCCTTTCTCCTCTGATCCTACACCCAAATCTTCAAGTCGATCTGCACCCATGGATTTCTTCAAGTTAGTCTTCTCCGACGACCTCCTTCCCTCCGACGATTGCACCCAGACGCCGAAAATGACGATGTTGACCTGAACCTTGGAGGTGGCTTCGTGCACCGTCAAGGATCTTCCTGGTTCTCTTGAGGTCGGTGTGTCGGTGGGTCAGGATAAGAGATTAACTAACAGTGGGGTGGTGAAGATGGAGGAAGAGAGGCGGCAGTGAGGTGGTGAAGGATGGTTTTTGTGTTGGGGGGATAGGGGGGAACACAGGTCGATAGGAGAAGATGAGCTGGGTTTTGGGGGAGAGGGGACACGGGTATCTGGGTTTTTAGGGAGGGTGGTAGAGGAAGGTTGGGGGGGACAGGTGGGAAAGGGGTCGGAGGGATAGGGTGGGAAGGGGTTTTAGGGATGCTAAGAATAAAGAAAGGCGAGATAGGGGGGGATAGAGAGATGGGAGATAGAGAGATTTAATATAAAAAGGAAATTTTTAATTTTTTTAATTTTTAATTATTAAAAATATATTTAATAATTTTTTAATTCAATTGGATTAGTGAGTGGGCCTCGCATGTAACCATAACAAAGAAATTAACAAAAAAACTGACAGATGCATGACATTGACACAAATTCGTAAGATGAGGTATGACATTGTCATTTTAAAAAGATGAGGTATGAATGTGTTGTGAGATCAATAGTTGAGGTAGTTTTGTGTAATTTACCCAATATAATATTTTACATATCTTGGATGAATTTTCAAACTCACGTTGGTGGTTAATTATTTCTAACTCATTGTGGGGCTTAGCCTGCACCTTCCTCTAGATAATTTCGTTGTTCAAAAAAACAAAAAAACAAAAAAAATCTTTTTTTAATTTTGAATTTTTTCAATTAAAACATATGTAATTAGATGTAAAAACAGAAATAAAATTTAATTTAAATTAAAATAAATGTCAACCGCTAGACACGTAGAGGAAGTTAGTTAACCTTGAACTCAATAAGTCCAATTAAATTTAATGAAATCTTTTTTACCTTAATCTCGCATCCTCTCCAAGATTCCACTCTTTAATCCCAGATTTTAACCTAAAAAAAGCAGACACCGATCTCCGTCCACCGCCGCCGCCTCCTCCTCCTCCGTAATTTTACACCCAAGTCCTGTCTCCATTACTCCGCTGGTCGACATGTGAGTCTTCGAACCTTCACAAATCACCACCCCACACGAGATCGCTCCACGTGTCAGATCTGGTCCACCCCAAAACTTTACGTTGTTTATTCAATTAATTATTCCAAAGTTTCAGTTACTTCCTCACTCAGGAGGAGAGAGAGAGAGAGAGACGTTAAACTGCTTTTGCTTCTTCTTCCTCCTTTTGGAAAATTAATTAACTAAATTAATTGGTTAATTAAAGTAACCGCTGGCGACTGGTACCATCAGCGGTTTCTATATATTGGCCTTCTTTCCATGCATTTGCCGCGGCACCCAAAAATCTTCACACTTTCCAGGAATCTCACCACTACTTCTTATTCCTCGCCCTCCTCTGCCTCGTGTACTGCGCTGTCGTTTTGACAGCCGCATTTCGCTTGCTTCCATGGCCAAGAGCATACTGGTCACCGGCGGAGCCGGGTACGTCGGCAGCCACACCGTGCTTCAGCTTTTACTCGGCGGCTTCAAAACCGTTGTCGTTGACAATCTCGACAACTCATCTGAAGTCGCCATTAACCGTGTCAGGGAACTCGCTCGTGATTTTGGCAAAAACCTCTCCTTCCACAAGGTCTGGATTTTGGTTTTTGTGGTTAATTTTTTGTTTCATTTGCTAATTGGGTGAATATTTGTTAAATTTGATCAGTTGTAGTTTCTAATTTTTAGGGGCAGAAACAGACACTCTTGGTTTTTGAACTGAATATTTATACCCAACTCTGGTATTTTTCTTATTTTGGTGGGCGTTTTTGGAGAACTGTAATTCTGCTTTATGGGTTCCCAAGTTTGTGTTTTTATATTTGAAAATTTGGGAAATTTATGCAATTTCTTGATTTTTGTGCCTTAATAGTCATATAACTGCTGAAAAAAGTTATGCAGAATTGATGGCTGAAGTTTTGCACCCTTTTTTAGTGATGGCTGAAATTTGTTATGGGGTTGAGTTTTTCCAGTGTGTTCACTGTTTCATTGATTCATGGATGATCATGATTTCTCACAATTCTGTTTCCAATTCCACCTGCAGCAGGACCTCCGGGACAAAGCTGGACTCGATAATCTCTTTTCTTCAACACCGTAAGCATCTTCACTCGAAAAGCGCCCCCAATCATGACTTTGCCATCCAATGTATCATGTTCCAGATATAACATTTCTTGTTCATACCTCCAAATTGCAGATTTGATGCTGTCATACACTTTGGTGGACTCAAAGCGGTTGGTGAAAGTGTTCAGAAACCGTTGCTCTACTATAACAACAATATAATTGGGACAATTACTCTGTTGGAAGTCATGGCTGCCCATGGATGCAAAAAGGTTCTCTCTAATGTTCCTTCAACTTTGTTTGATATAATGTTGATTGCGCATCAGTGGTTTCTCATTTTCAAGTTCCCAAAATCTTATATGATAGTACTTCTTGGGAGAATTTTTTAAATTCAGATGTTGAATGTATCTGATCTTTCATTGACATGGGTTTCACATACTTTGAATACTTTCAGCTTGTGTTCTCATCGTCAGCAACTGTTTACGGTTGGCCGAAGGTGGTCCCATGTACAGAAGATTTCCCACTTGCTGCAGCCAATCCTTATGGACGAACTAAGGTAGAATATGGCCATAATTAGGTGTATCTAGTTCTAAATGTCTGGTTATCTTCTCAGTAAGGGTATCACTATGCATCTTCTTGGTTCAGATGATTTACCTTTTATTCATCTCCTTTATCTTCTTTTTCAGCTTTTCATTGAAGAAATTGTTCGTGATCTTTACCACTCAGACTCTGACTGGAAAATCATATTGCTGAGATATTTTAATCCAGTTGGTGCACATCCTAGTGGCCTTATTGGTGAGGATCCTCGTGGGGTACCAAACAATCTCATGCCGTTTGTGCAGCAAGTTGCTGTAGGCAGGCGTCAAGCACTGACGGTGTTTGGAACTGACTATAATACCAAAGATGGTACTGGGGTATGTATTCATTGTAGCCTTTTTCTGCAAGCAAATTTTTTCATGTCCGCACTAACTTGTTTGGGCCATATGCAAATTTATATAGATGCTCAGTTTACTTGATTACTTGAGATTTTCATTTATGTTTTGGTATCTGTGTTCATTAATATTTTACCTTTGTTATTGTATGGATTAATCACGAATTTTTGGGGATTTAGGTGACATCATTTGTTTTTCCTTTTCTCTTAAGCTTATAATATTGCTGGAGGATTAATTTTGTTGCTGTTTATCCCATTTCAGGTACGTGATTATATTCATGTATGTGATTTAGCAGATGGGCACATCGCTGCATTGCACAAGCTAGACGAGGGTACCATAGGTAGGGGTCCTAATATCGCCATTTTCTTTGTCTGTGATACTTGACCTGTTTCTGTTAGTTTGATACGGAGATTATTTTATGCCAGACCACACCCTCAAACTATCTAATACGTCTTGCCTCACATGTGATGCTTTGGTGTTTATATATTTCATGCTAATGTGGTTCAGACAAAGTTTAATCTAGAACTTTCCCATTTTATTTTGCCTTTGTTCCACAGAGATGTTGAATGTATTTACACTCTGTATTAATTGACAGGTTGCGAGGTGTACAATTTAGGAACAGGTAAAGGAACATCAGTCTTGGAGATGGTTGCAGCATTTGAAAAGGCATCTGGAAAGGTTTGTTTTTGCAAATATTTCTATATTTTTAGTTGTTGTATTGGTTACCAGACCCTAATTCTCTGTTATGATACATCGTGCTGCATGTAAAATTGGGGTCTCATTCTGCAAAATGTTGTCTGTACATCACTTTAATTTCAGTTGTTAGGATAGAGGTGATTCCTATTTGCATAGTCAAATATTTTATATCAAATTTGGACAGAAGTGTGGATAACGTTTCAGAATTTGGACATGGTTGGAACGAGATGTTTACCACAGTGGTTTTAGCTTGGCTCATCTGACAAGAACTTTTTCATTTTCCTTTATTAGAAAAGGTCTAACCTAAGACATACCAAGTCCACGCACTAGATCACTTAACCACCCCCAGCCCCCGGCGGCTAAAGAAGAGCGAATACTAGGATTTCTGTAGTTGGAGAATATTGTGTTCAATTCTGTTGATTAACTCACTATTGGAAGAATCTTGGACCTTGTTCCACTTCCACAATATATGTTCTGCTCACCATTAGCCAGTCTTTCTCTTTGACCATTTGTTATTTTGGTTAAGCTTATTTGTTTACTTGTTACTATTTCAGAAAATTCCTCTTGTCACGTCTGGGAGGCGTCCTGGTGATGCTGAAGTCGTATACGCATCAACAGAAAAGGCAGAGAGGGAACTGAACTGGAAGTGAGTACTGAGTTTTTATGAAAAATTTATGCGGTCTGACATCAAGCCTTAAATCTTACATTTGTAATTTCCTTGCAGGGCAAAATATTGCATTGATGACATGTGCCGGGATCAGTGGAACTGGGCTAGCAAAAATCCTTATGGCTATGAAACTTCAGACTCTAGCAGCTGAGAGCTGATAGTTTCATATGCTTTATATGTTAGTTTAGCGTTTATTGACAGTGAAACTAGACTAGCCAAATCCGTATAGCTTTGGACGTGCAGACTAAGCAACTGTAAGGTGATAGTTTCATATGCTTTATATTTAGGTTTAGTGATCGTCACCTCTCACCCTCGATGTAAAGCTTTAGCGGCCTTGCAGAGATTAGGTTCGTTCTCATGAGCTTCGTTGGCAGATCCTTAACCAGTTAGTCACTGTGGTGTTAAGATTCTGGCCAATTAATGTTATGTTTTGGTTTTACAGTTTTACTCAATCATCACAGTTTTAGTAGTACAGTTCTAACCAATTGCTGTTACTTATGCCTCCTCCATGTATTTTGAGATCAGACCGCTTTAGACCATTATTTGCAATACAGGAATTCGGAATGTCCAGAAGAAACTTTGTTGTTGGAAACATATATGCTTTTGATTTGCAGTCTGCACTTTGTTGTGTAATGGATTCCTTGGGAGAAATTCTTGGTTGCGGCCGAACGTGCAACGTCGTCGGTGCCCGAGAATCTATCATGGCGCCCAAGGCCCCTGGCAGTTTGGAGCCATTGCATGTTGCGAGGCCCGAAATTGTCACTCTTGGGCTGCGTTTCTCTTATAGTCTCATTCAATGTCAATTTTTGTTGTTTTAGAAATATTTTATTAGAAATTTAAACTACGAAAAATATTATATTTTCTAGATTTAGGAATATAAATTCGAATAATAAGCTAGACTTTATATTTTTAAAAGAATTGATTCGGAATGCAAGAAAAGAAACTACTTCATGGGGCGCAGTCTACTATTGTCCCTTCACTTAGGGCTGTGAATCAGGGCCATGCCAATTCAGTCGATCCGGAATGGATCGGTTCAACATTCTATTAGGGAGCCCGATCTTGACTCTTATGTGTAGTATTCATTCTCGTTCGGCTCTTGGAATCACATCCAAATCAATATAGGGAGATTATCCTAGGATCGGACAACTCGCTTGAGTCCACCTTTCTTGGATGGAATCAGATACATATTCAAAATCAAATGGATCGGGCTTGAGTCCGATTAAGTTAACAACGGCAGTGCATAAATTGGAAAAAGACTATTTTTGGTAGTACAATTCCAACCAACTGCTGTTAGTACTGCCCATTCCTTGCAATGGGGATCGGCCTGTTTCATGATGGCACTCCCAGAGGCAACGAGACCGCAATTAATTGGCGTGTGTGTTCATACATGTACTAATGGGTTGCATTCGTGCTACCCAAGTTTCTAAAAGATGTTAATCGCTAGTCGGGGGTGGGCTGAGGCTTTGCGCCCCGACGGATATTATATATCATGTAAATAAGTGCATAATTATATACATAGAAAATACATAATTGCAATGGTATACATAAATTACAAAATATAATGACATCTAGATTATAAAGTATTAGAACATAATGAAAAATATGGGAACAAATATAATGTGTGCTCATCCAAGTATTCAACAAGTCTCTTACAATTTATTAAAAAAATAAAATGCAAATGATTTTCTGTCTAAGTAAGAGTCGCAAATTAAGCAGATGCCTAGGCGGGTTTGGGCAGGTTAGGTGGACGCCTTGACGGTCTAGGCGGAGATTTTTATAACAGTGGTGCTGCCTATGCATGTGGCATCATGAACTTGTGTATGCTACATCTAATATACTAAATTTGTATTATATTTTAGTGTACATATATATATATATATATTATATCAAATTAGGATTTAGAGTTTGAGATTAATTAAAGTAATATCGCTTGTACTTCAAAAGAAACAGAGAAGCATGAACCAAAAAAACTTGAAATTATTTTTGGATTTTGGTTTGTAACTTTGTTTTGTTATCCCCATCTTTATAACTTTTTTAATACAATCATTTAGTCATCTATGAAATAAAAATGAATCAAATTAAAGGTCATTTAGTCACCTTGGCATACTTATATTGATTTATTTATTTATTTTATACCTATAAAGGATTATACAGTCGTTAGTTTGATTTTTCTATAGGCACAGAGGATTAAGAAAATTACCAATTTTGATTACAATATTTACACGGTCAAAATATATAAATAATCAAAATTGTGTCGAGAAGGTGGACGCAGGCATTGTCCTTTACATTATTGCTAGGAAATATTAGAGACCTGTAAACCACGTCTAAATCATTTCTTTAATAAAAATCTAACTTGTCCAGTGTTGAGTCTTACACGGTTGCCATGCATACGATGATGATGATCCCAATGTTGCCAAGACAAAAACTGAAAGAGATGTATAATGTATTTGGCTGGTCATTACCCAAATATTAAAAATTAAACTTGATCATTACCTCCTTGTCTCCTTTTCTCCATGCTTCCTGGCATAACCCCAAAAAAATAGTGAACCTTCCTTCTTTGTTGAGTGAGGATCCTCGTTGGATCCTTAAATCACATTCGTTCATCGTACATTGTAAGGTCAGAAATTATTGT
The DNA here is from genome assembly GCA_006547085.1 of Malus baccata. NCBI lineage: Eukaryota > Viridiplantae > Streptophyta > Magnoliopsida > Rosales > Rosaceae > Malus > Malus baccata. Next base: position 471,922 of record VIEB01000188.1, read on the forward strand.
AATTTTTTTTATTTAAAATTGAATATAAATAGTATTTGACGAAAACTGATTACACGGTGTACGATGAAGATATGTGATTAGGATCCTCATAAAGAGGATCTGACGATGATCATTTCTCTTCTTTGTTGTCCAATAAGTTAACAGCCGCACTGCATGAATTGGAAAGTCAAAAGCATTCTTTCAAATTTACTCTTCTTGTACTAAGATTTTTCGACCCGCTCTATAAGTTTGATTATTATATTATTAAACCCTTTATACAAAGAGATTCCTACTTTAAAAAAAAATAGGAATTAGTTGTAGGACCGCTTCCATATCGAACTCTAATGATCTAAACCATCAATTCTATAAGTCTCGATTCATAGATCATTCTTTCAACAATTCAATTCAATTTGAAACCATTTGTCTATTTAATTATCACGATGAAATTTCATTGTTTCTTATAGAACAAAGTATTCGTTAATTTATTTGAACTCAATTAGATATCTTAAATATTTTCCAAATATTTTGCAAAGATGATCTATAAGGTGTAACTTAAAAAATAAATTTGATATGGTGTGGGCCTCATTACTAATCTCCATTTTAAAAAAAATAGAATTCCCTTCCCTTAAAGGCCTCCATTATATTATTAGTATATTCAAACCCACTGTGTCAACATGACAACAGAATTTAAAAAACATATAAATATTACAAGGCTTAATTGCAATGGTCCTTGACCTTTATCCCTAGTTTAATTTTGTTCTTGATTTCTAATATTAGGTTTTTAGTCCTCGAACTTAACAATATGTAGTATCATTAGTCCTTTTCACTAACACAGTTTGTTTTTTCGTTAAATTTAAGGATATAATTAGGAATTCGATGCCACATCACTAAAAATGAATTTGAAAATGAGAAATGAGAAAGGAATTTAAAAAAATATGTATCACAACAAAAAATTGTGTAAGAAAATTGAATACATCTGAATTCTTTTTTCGTAGCTCAATATATGAGTTGTTAGCTGTTTAAGTCCAACCATAGTTTGATCTCCTACCAACTTTGAAATCACATTGTCTATTCCAACCATTTTCATTTTGTATTTCTAATTCAAACTTCATTTTGTTTGAAGTTTGAATAATATTTGGCTGCTCAAAGATGAGTAGTAACTCCTACTCAAAACTCTTAGTGTTTTAATCACAAAACTTTGTGCTTATGATCACAATTGTTCATATTATGAATCACACTGTAAAGATCATCTCTGCAAAAATAAATAAATAAATAAATAAAACTAAGGTTGTTTGGTCAATCTATTATAACGAATACATAAACAGTTCGTAATACTTTTACCAATACCGTTCATTTGTTTTAAACAGTTTGATGACTAAACAACATTAGTTTAATTGATTTTTTACAGAGGCGATCTTTATAGGGTGATTTATAATATGAATGGTTCTGATTATAAACACGAAATTCTATAAATTGACCACGAACAATTTTGAGAAATTTTGGGTAGAAGTTCCTACTCATCTTTGAGTAATCAAAGTATTGTCCCTTAAGCTTTAGATACAATGGTTTTTAACTTTTTCTATTATTTTTTTAAGTTTTAAGTTGAAGTTCCTAATATAGCAACTAGATCTTATTTTTTCCAACATAAGCCACATCACTAAGAGTCAAAGAGTAAATGCCAAGTGCAAGATGCGCTCCAGCTACACTTAAAAAGTCGAAGAAATTAAACTCAACACTTTATTTTGTGACTTGCTTACTTTAACGTCAATGTTTAAGCAAGGAGAAATTCTTAAGAGCGGGGAGCCGTGCCATGCCACCAGTACCTGAGTATCATGGTCACCAGTGCATGAATCGGAGATTTCAAATTTACTTTTCAACTTATTGTGTTCCGAGTTTAAACTTTTCTCTCTTCTCTAGTGTAAATTAAAATAGTGATATCTCTTGTATTCAGGAAAACAAAAAAGAGACGAATGAACAAAAAAAAAAACTTGAAATAATTTTTGGTTTTTTATTTATAATTTTCTTTCCTTATACCCATCTTTATAAATTTTTAACACAATCATTTTAGCCATCTCCCGAAAAAAAAAATCAATCAAATTAGAGATGGTTTAAGCATCTTGACATACTTATAACATTTAGTCATTCAATCATTTAATCATTTAATCATCTCATTAATTGTCTATTTGTTTTATAATATAAACGATTATATCGTAGCTAGTTTGATTTTTCTTTTGTACGTTAGAGGATTAAGAAAATTACCAATTATGATCACAATAATTGCGCGGTCAAAACATATATAATCAAAATTATGTCAAGAAATTGAACTCGTGAGATGGACACATGAATTACGTTATTGCTAGAAAATATTAGGGACTTGTGTAAACCACATCTAAATCGCTTCTTTAATAAAAATGTAACTTGTCTAGAGCTGAGTCATATACAGTTGTCATGCGTACGATGATCACAAAGTTACCAACACAAAGACTCGTAGAGATATATAACGTATTTTGGTTGGTCATTACCCAAATATTAAAAATTAAATTTGATCATTACCTCCTTGTCTCCTACCTTGTCTCCTATTTTCCATCATGGCATAACCCCCAAAAAAGCTGGACGGCTATTCACATAGATAGAGGTGTTGTCAAATAAGTTAACGGCCGCACTGCATGAATTGGAAAGTTTTTATTTTTAAAACAAATAAGATTATCTATACTAATGAGATAGGAGAGTTGACTAAGCCTCACACTAGACTAGCCATAATAATGTAGTTCAAAATCGCCTTTGATGAGAATCGTACCTAAGTTCTCTCAATTA
>VIEB01000188.1:477928-511590 GCA_006547085.1 Malus baccata
ATCAAGGTCCTTGGGTATTAATAACATCATTAATTATTTGAATAACAACAACAACAAAGCCTTTTCTCACTAAGTGGGGTCGGCTATATGAATCCTAGAACGCCATTGCGCTCGGTTTTGTGTCATGTCCTCCGTTAGATCCAAGTACTCTAAGTCTTTTCTTAGAGTCTCTTCCAAAGTTTTCCTAGGTCTTCCTCTACCCCTTTGGCCCTGAACCTCTGTCCCGTAGTCACATCTTCGAACCGGAGCGTCAGTAGGCCTTCTTTGCACATGTCCAAATCACCGGAACCGATTTTCTCTCATCTTTCCTTCAATTTCGGCTACTCCTACTTTACCTCGAATATCCTCATTTCCAATCTTATCATTTCTCGTGTGCCCACACATCCCACGAAGCATCCTCATCTCCGCTACACCCATTTTGTGTACGTGTTGATGCTTCACCGCCCAACATTCTGTGCCATACAACATCGCTGGCCTTATTGCCGTCCTATAAAATTTTCCCTTGAGCTTCAGTGGCCTACGACGGTCACACAACCCGCCGGATGCACTCTTACACTTCATCCATCCAACTTCTATTCTATGGTTGAGATCTCTCTCTAATTCTCCGTTCTCTTGCACGATATATCCTAGGTAGCGAAACGGTCGCTTTTTGTGATCGTCGCTAGATTGCTCCGATCATTAGTGTGGATAAGTATATAAATGGATAGAGATAGGAAAGCAAACACAAGATGTACGTGGTTCACCCAGATTGGCTACGTCCACGGAATAGAGGAGTTCTCATTAATTGTGAAGGGTTTACACAAGTACATAGGTTCAAGCTCTCCTTTAGTGAGTACAGGTGAATGATTTAGTACAAATGACATTAGGAAATATTGTGGGAGAATGATCTCGTAATCACGAAACTTCTAAGTATCGGAGTGTGGTATCGTCTTGACTTGCCTTATCTGTCTCATAGGTAGATGTGGCATCTTCTCTGGAAGTACTCTTCCTCCATCCAGGGGTGGTATCTTTAACTGGTGGAGATGCACAAGGTAATGTATCAATTTCACTTGAAGCTTACTTGTAGTTTCAGGCTTGGTCAAGCGCGATACAAACCATGTAGTAGGAGTCCCTCAAGTTGCCGAGCTAGGGGATTTGCTGAAAGAGGTGACAGACAAGGTAAGCAATCAGAGCTCCGGCTGATTGTTCACATTCTCCCTATCTTGCAGGCAGCATGAAGGATAAAGAGAAGAAAAATGAGAAGAGATGATATGGGATACTTTTGCTTTTGAAGAAGTAACTTTCCACAGGCTTATTCTTGAACTGAGCTGGAGGGTTTTCTGGTTTCCTCCAGAGTATAAGGCCGACTGAAGAATTTGAGGGTCAAAACAAGTCCATCAAATCTAGAGTACGTTCGACCCTACTGATATGGGATACTTTTGCTTTGACAGAGTAATGGATGTATCGGCACGTGTGCTGTTACGCTTGTCTCCACATGCTTCCTTGTATCCTTCTCACTTGCCCCATCTGTTCCTCAGGCAGATGCGGTATCTTCCCTGGAAGCATAAGATGTTGAAGATGAGTACTCGAGAGCAATGCCAGGTAAGTAAGTTCCAGGCAGTCAGTTCCTGGCTGGAAGCTTGATTCCAAGTGCTGACTGATTGCTCTCTTTCTCCTTGTCTTGCAGGTAAGAACAAGGCCAAAGGAAAAGACAGGGAAAAAGCATGATATGGGATACTCTTGCTTTTAACCCTGATGATATGAGATATTCTTGCTCTAGTATAGCTTGTTTGCAGAGGTATTATCGGGGGGAAAGAAAGCTGAATATTTCGAAAGGCTTCGTTGAGAGTGCCCTCTCATATATGAGGAAGGGTTGAGCATTTTTGCAGGTCTGTCTGTCCGTTGGGGATGGAGGTTGACATATATAGGAGTCTCCTTAACAACAAGTAGTAATGCTATTCCTTTACCCTGTCAGAGCACTTTGAAAAAGTGGTCTGTGGTATGTGGAAAGCTGATGTTGCGTGTGAAGATTACAGACAGCTTTATCCAAGGAGATCCGGCTCTTGCAGTTGGGAAAGTGTTGCCTCTTCGGTTTTTGAACAAGCAATCCTATCGGGGATCTGGCTCTCGAGATTCGGAGAACGATGCCTCTTCGATTTTTGAGAAAGCAATCATGCTGGGGGTCTGGCTCTCGAGATTCGGAGAGCGGTGTCTCTTCGATTTTTGAGAAAGTAATCATGTTGGGAGTCTGGCTCTCGAGATTCGGAGGGCGGTGCCTCTTCGATTTTGGAGCAAGCAATCTTGTTGGGAGTGTTTTCTCGAATGTGAGTAAAGGTTGGGCATGTTTGCTAGTCTACCTTGCCACGAAGCACAGAGGTTGACACACAGGGACTTTCCAATTATCCAGCAATGGTACTGTTCCTTTACCCTCTCTTCGATTTTTGAGAAAGTAGTCATGTTGGGAGTCTGGCTCTCGAGATTCGGAGGACGGTGCCTCTTCGATTTTGGAGCAAGCAATCTTGTTGGGAGTGTTTTCTCGAATGTGAGTAAAGGTTGGGCATGTTTGCTAGTCTACCTTGCCACGAAGCACAGAGGTTGACACACAGGGACTTTCCAATTATCCAGCAATGGTACTGTTCCTTTACCCTCTCTTCGATTTTTGAGAAAGTAGTCATGTTGGGAGTCTGGCTCTCGAGATTCGGAGGACGGTGCCTCTTCGATTTTGGAGCAAGCAATCTTGTTGGGAGTGTTTTCTCGAATGTGAGTAAAGGTTGGGCATGTTTGCTAGTCTACCTTGCCACGAAGCACAGAGGTTGACACACAGGGACTTTCCAATTATCCAGCAATGGTACTGTTCCTTTACCCTCTCTTCGATTTTTGAGAAAGTAGTCATGTTGGGAGTCTGGCTCTCGAGATTCGGAGGACGGTGCCTCTTCGATTTTGGAGCAAGCAATCTTGTTGGGAGTGTTTTCTCGAATGTGAGTAAAGGTTGGGCATGTTTGCTAGTCTACCTTGCCACGAAGCACAGAGGTTGACACACAGGGACTTTCCAATTATCCAGCAGTGATACTGTTCCTTTGCCCTTGTGGGTAATAATATGGTAGCTAGACCTTCAAAATTTATGTGTCTAAACTTTGTTAATGCTGTTTCTTTGCTATTCTTTTACCCGTCTTGGTCAGAGCGATGTAGTGGGAGCTGCAAGCTTCACGTGCTCAACTTTGGCAGAGAACTTTGGCAAAGTTATCTGTGATACCCATGAGCTACTATTGCGTGTGGGAAGTGGGTGATTGAACAGTAAGACTCATGTGCTTTCTACTTCACCAGAAGTCTTCGACAGAATGCCCATAATTTCCGCAAAGCTGAGTGTGCGTGTGACAGGTGCTGACAAGGCTGGAAAAGTAGGTGCCTCTTCGATTTCTGAGATCGGCCCTCGTGGTCTCTGAGCAGCCCAACTTTTGAGAAAGCAAGCGCCTCTTCGATTTCTGAGATCGGCCTTCGTGGTCTTTGAGCAGCCCAGCTTTTGAGAAAGCAGACGCCTCTTCGATTTCTGAGATCGACCCTCGTGATCTCTGAGCAGCCCAGCTTTTGAGAAAGCAAACGCTCTCTTCGATTTCTGAGCAGGCGCCTCTTCGATGTCTGAAGCTCCGTCGAGTGCAGCTTTTTATAGGGGCTGGCATTAAGTTCCAAAGCACACTTGAATCTCCACCAGTAGAAGCTCCATTCTTGCACTTCTAAGATCTTGATTTGTCCGACCTCTTCTCTCTTCAACACCTTTGAAAATGTCTGGCCCCTCCGACCGTCGTTTTGACTTGAACCTTGTTGAAGAGGCAGCCCCGCCTTCTCCAGACAACATATGGCGCCCATCCTTCGTCTCCCCTACTGGTCCTCTTACCGTTGGGGATTCCGTTATGAAGAATGATATGACCGCTGCGGTGGTGGCCAGGAACCTTCTCACTCCCAAAGATAACAGACTACTTTCCAAACGATCTGATGAGTTAGCTGTTAAGGATTCTCTGGCTCTCAGTGTTCAGTGTGCAGGTTCTGTGTCTAATATGGCCCAATGCCTATTTGCTCGAACCCGCCAAGTTGAATCATTGGCGGCTGAAGTGATGAGTCTCAAACAGGAGATTAAAGGGCTCAAGCATGAGCACCGTCTCGCACATGACTATGCTACAAACATGAAGAGGAAGCTTGACCAGATGAAGGAATCTGATGGTCAGGTTTTACTTGATCATCAGAGATTTGTGGGTTTGTTCCAAAGGCATTTATTGCCTTCGTCTTTTGGGGCTGTACCGCGTAATGAAACCCCAAATGATCAACCTCTGATGCCTCCTCCTTCTAGGATTCTGTCCAGTACTGAGGCTCCGAATGATCCCCCTCCGGTGCCTTCTCTTTCTGGGGCTCTACCGACTGCTGAGACTTCTCCTAAGCAACCTTTGTGAAGGCTCCCTCTTGTTTGTTTATTTTGACTCATGTATATGTACATATTTGTAGCTTATCGGGGATACCAATAAATAAGCTTTCCTTCATTTCAACGTATTATGTTAAATACACCAAAGCCTTCTTCACTAAGTTATTTTTGTGCAATGTTACAATGCCACTAAATTTACACACAGAACTATCTGTATTTTTATTTCATTTTAAATGTTTGTCAACTGTGCAGCTGCTGTGAGAAAGGAGATTGCAGACGAGACAGATCGAGAAACCGGCCTCAGCAAACAAATCTCTAGCGTTCCAATTCATCTTAGCATATATTCTCCTAATGGTAAGATGAGCAATCTTTGACTTGTATGCTTCTATTTATTCAAATTGGCGGTTCATAGTAACTAAAACTTGGAGCATCATGATTTTGGGAATGGGAATGAGAATGTGGTACTGCCGTGTATCTTGGAACATGGACCAGTTGGGGTAGACTCAAATGAAGTTTCATAGACTGTTTGATTACTAGTTTTAATGTGATAAGACAAATCTTGGGTCAAATGTCTTTTTATGAGCCTTTCTCCCCACTAAATATAAACATCAGTCTGCTAAAGTCTTGTACATTATAGTTTCACGTTTCTTTTCAAAACGATAGACAACAGATAAAGTGGAAAGATGTTTTTACTTGGACTGCGTTTAAAATATAAAGGCCTTTGGCCTCAGCTAATAAAATTTGAATATCTAGGACTAGGGTCCAGAATTTTCCCTTCTTTAATATGTCCGCACTATAACATTTTCATGTAATGTAGTTGTCTGTATGCATATTTTGATCTTCTCTTTCACTGATGTACCAAACTTATATTGTTAATTCTTGGCAGTTGTTAACTTGACACTTGTTGACCTTCCCGGGCTTACAAAAGTGGCTGTTGGTAAGTGTCATGGATCTCATAGATTTGGCAACCATTATGCAGGCACTTGATATGCAGTTTCTAACAAGCTTTCTTGGGAATGTAGAGGGTCAGTCGGATAATATTGTGCAAGACATTGAAAATATGGTTCGCTCCTTTATTGAGAAGGTAATATCCACTGGAATCTTGTTTTCCTTCTCATTTTTCTTTTACTATTCTGAACCATATTGTCTGATCAACATTTGATGCAGCCCAACTGTATTATTCTAGCTATTTCACCTGCCAATCAAGATCTTGCCACATCTGATGCAATTAGGATCTCTCGCGAAGTGGATCCAACAGGTGAATGTAATACTGTTTTCTACACATTGGAAATATTCTCTTGCCATTTTTGAGGCAAGGAATCATTATATCGATATACTGAAATGTATCTTGTAGTCCTGGCCACATTGGCTACTTTATCTTGAAAAAGCACATCGGAAAACTGTAGATGTTGATGGATTCAGTATATTCCCAATTTTTTTTTGCAGGGGACAGGACACTTGGAGTTTTGACAAAGATTGATCTAATGGACAAGGGTACGGATGCAGTTGAAGTAAGTTGGCCTAGCATCTTCTTGTTTTGAGTGTTTGAGACTGGATGATTTGGTAATCAACCATTAAGCTAGAAAGTATAAAGTAGTATTCTTGGTTGAGCGCCCAAAACATCTTTCTTTGACTTTTTTTATGGTTAAGAAAAGGCGGAAGAAGGTTTAGAAAGACATTTACGTACATTGTATCATCTGATGTTATTTAAACCTACATATTTCAAGAATTGCTTATAGGATATAAGTATCTAGGCTGATTCATATCCATTGATATGAAAAGTTTTATTTAGTCATACATTTTTTTGGTTTGGTTATGAGTATTTAAATATACCATAAGTCTTTAAACTCTACCTCTCCAATTAGTCACCCTTGTTTTGGGATATTCTTTAAATGTTTTTATGGAGTAGATACTAAATTATGACATACATTCAGTAGTGTTCACTCCAGATCAGGCATGTATGTTCACATACACATGTAATCTCTTTTCAAGTCACAATGAGTAGCAAATCTTATATTTTAGTGGTCGCTTGGCAATACATACATTTTGGATACCCTTATTTTATAGATTGAAGTTGCATAAAGTTTGCATTTTTTTTATCCTGATTTTCTTCTCCTATTTTGGGTTACTTAGATATTGGCAGGAAAGTCATACCGGCTTAAGTTTCCTTGGGTTGGGGTCGTGAATCGCTCACAAGCCGATATTAACAAGAATGTTGATATGATTGCTGCCAGGCTTAGAGAACGTGAGTATTTTTCTACCACCCCAGAATACAAGCACCTTGCTCCCAGAATGGGTTCTGAACATCTAGCTCGAATGCTTTCTAAGGTAGGCAACTGATACCCTACTTCAATCTGATTTCAGTATATTATAACAAGAAATCAAGTTAGTAACACTTTTGTATTTACCATTGGGTTAATCTTGGTCGCTTTCACCAAATTCTTGTGATGGTTACTGTCTCAGCATTTGGAAACTGTAATTAAGTCAAAAATTCCGGGCATCCAGTCCCTAATTAGCAAGACTGTTGCTGAACTTGAAACTGAACTGAGTCTTCTTGGAAAGCCCATTTCTGCAGATGCTGGAGTAAGTTTGCTATGTTTTTCATTGTATCCTTTTGAAATGTCTTGCTTTTTTAAAATCAAAGTGATAATGAAGATTGACCACTATTTTTAACCTTTACAAGAGTTGCTACTGATTGATTGATCTGGACTTGCAGGGTAAACTGTATACAGTCATGGAGATTTGTCGTCTTTTTGATGGGATATATAAAGAACATCTTGATGGCTTGTATGTATCAACCACAATCATCTTTTACAATATTGAACAGTGCCTCTGAGGTGCTTGGCTTTTGTCTGTTACTCTATTGATTTAGTAGTTTTAAACTATGTTCTTCGCTGTCCACAGACGTTCAGGTGGTGATAAGATTTACAATATTTTTGATAATCAGCTTCCTGCTGCTCTGAAAAGATTGCAATTTGACAAGCAACTTTCAATGGAAAATATACGAAAGCTCATTACTGAAGCTGATGGATATCAACCTCATCTTATAGCTCCCGAACAAGGGTACCGTCGGCTCATCGAATCCTCTATAGTTAGTATGAGAGGTCCGGCTGAGGCAGCTGTTGATGCGGTATTATTATAGCTTACCTTTCCTTCTGTGCAAAATTTAGGTAATTATTTTGTCATGCTGCTTGTACTAGATGAGTTATTTTGAATTTTCCGTAATTCCAGGTTCATATCATTTTGAAGGATCTGGTTCGCAAGGCTATCAGTGAGACTCCAGTATGTTCACAACCATGTTTGATTAGTTGCTTCCCTTAATTTTTCTGTCCTTTTGTTATCTTTTGGTGTCATTCTTGTTTCACCGTCCATTTCCTCGTTTTTGTCATCTTTTTCGTCTTGGATAAACACTGCCCTTGTCGTCTCGCAGGAGCTAAAGCAGTATCCTGCTCTCAGAGTAGAGGTGACAAATGCAGCTACTGAGTCACTCGAGAGAATGAGAGAACAGAGCAAGAAGGCAACACTACAGCTAGTTGATATGGAATGTAGTTACCTGACGGCTGATTTCTTCCGTAATCTTCCCCAAGATGTTGAGAAGGGTGGAAACCCATCACATTCAATTTTTGACAGATACAACGATTCATACCTCAGGCGGATTGGTGAGTCTTGTGAATGAAAAATTAGCCTTGCATGTATTCTATGTAGGTTAAACTTTGCTTTCTCTTCTATTGAACCAATATCTAGACACCTTATTCTCTTGGTACATTATTTTCTCTTAATAAAACAGGGACCACGGTTTTGGCTTATGTCAATATGGTATGTGTAAGTTTGCGTAACTCAATTCCTAAGTCTGTGGTCTATTGTCAAGTCCGAGAGGCAAAACGAGTCTTACTTGACCAATTCTTCATCGAATTGGGAAAACTGGAGGTAAGTACAACTTCTCCAACCCATCATTTCTTATTGTGTGGTGAAAATTGATCATTCTCGTAGAGAGCAACTGTTAGACTGTAGATTGACTCTGAATTTTTCTGCACAGACAAAGCGGTTGTCGTCATTACTGAATGAGGACCCGGCAGTAATGGAGAGGCGTGCTGCCCTCGCAAGGAGGCTGGAGCTATACAGGAGTGCGCAAGCAGAAATCGATTCCGTTGCTTGGGCGAAGTAGATGTGCAGCACATCAGTAATTTACGATTCAGTTGTAATGGCGGGAAGGAGTTTCCTGTTTATTTTTGTTCATGTAGTAACGAATTGGCGAGAGGTGATGCAATCTTTCACCTGATGTCGCTATACTTGTTTTTGAACTGCAACATTTCTATAGTAATATATGATCTGCTTCTGATGTGCCAATTTTTTCAACTTGTTTCTGCTTGGAGCATGCTTGTGAGTTACAAATTAATCCATGCTTTTAGGTGCCAAAAGGCATAAGATTGCATGTTGGGCTTTTTAGGGGATATTCATCGACAAAATGCTTTCACAAGCAAGGTAAGTTATAAAAGAAGTTAGGCACAAGTTGGGCCATAAGTAGGGGCCTAGCGACTAGGAGGTTTTTTTTTTTTTTTTTGGTTATTTTTTTTATAATTAATTTAGTATATAACATATAAATAAATGTCCAACTATATTTTAAAAAATACATAATTATACATACATTGCAAAATCGAATGAATTATAAAGTATTAAAATATATGAAAAACAAGGGGAACAAGTCTTTTACAATTTATTAAAGAAATAAAATGTAACATGAAAGTTATCTATTTTCTGTCTAAGTGAGAATTGCGACTTATGAGGGTGGCTGGACAGGGTTTAGGCGGGCTAGGTGAGTGCCTAGGCAGGTCTAAGCGTCATTTTTTAATTTTCAAACGCTTAGGGATTAATTGGGATGGTGACCAGCCATCTAGCGCTACGAATCGTTATAACAACATCCACAGCACCACAAGGCAAATTAGTAAATACTTGAAATTGGAATCTTTTAAGTAAACAACAAAAATTAAAAGTAAATTGACCAGTTCGTGTTTATGACCATTTAGTTAATTAATTGTCGCAAATAGATAGATAGTTCATGTAAATTGACTAAACGACCTTGCCTTTAATTGAGTTTTTGTTAAAAATAATATTTACAGACTAATATATAATATGACCGATACAAAATATTATTTTTTATTTTAATTTCAAACATGACACGAGTCCATAAAAAAAAATATGAAGATCCTTGTGAGGATCCTAGGATCCTCCAATCACATCCGTTCATCCTATATTGTACAGCCAGTTTTCGACAGATATTGTTTATATTGAATTTTAAATAAAAAAATTTATAATAATTTATGTGGATGCAGATTTCATCCTCTTGATCTTGGACAAAATTGCATCTACAAAACAATTAACACATTTGGTGAAGGCCAAAAGTCTCATGCGCCAACGATGAATTGGGGGGGGGGCTTTGGCCGAAGAACCTTCGATGTCAAAGTTAGAATTTAAAGAGAAAAATGTTTAGAGAGTTTTTAGAGTTTTGCAAGAGTGTAGACCTAGGTTTTTAAAGAAAATGGAGTTTAATATATAGAGCATGGCCGACCCTCTTGAGAGAGAGAGTGGCCGGCCTTTTGGGTAATTTTTTAGTGTAATGGATGATTTATTTGGCAATTAATGGATTAATTAGGTAATTAATCTATTAATTGGCCAATTAACTCAATTTATATGGAATCTTTTGAAGGTTATGGAATAATTACCTTGTAGGGAATATAAGATGAGGATGAATGAAATAATTTTGAATTTGTTACCTTTTTTTAGTACTTTTGACTTGATTGAGAGATGATTGTTCACTGCTCGCGCGTAGGAAATTTGATGTGCCTCAAGGGTAATTTTGTCTTTTTCACCCAAAAAATCCACGTGTCGCCTTGTGATTATTTTTAGCTCCACCATTTCTAACCACATAATATATAATAAACGGATGTGATTTGAGGATATCCGGAATTTTCACACAGAGGATCGGAGAGGATTCTCATTCCATGAAAAATGCGAAAAGTCTTCGTTGGCCGTTGGGGGAGGGGGAGCGAACGACACACCGTTGAGAACATAACGGGTAGGCCCAATAGCCTAGAATCCCAAAAAACATGGTTAGAAGATAGAAAGTAGAGAGGGGATCCAGACTTCCAAAGCGGGTCGTTTTTAACAGTTTCAGGATCCAAAACCGACCCAAAGTAGTTGGGATCTCAAATTCCGATAAGCAAGAGACGCAGACGCTTTAACGTTCGAATTCACCAACCCCTCACCCTATTTGGCAACACAAGTCACCTGGTCAGATCAGCCCCTCTCATTTCTTCAACCTACTTTTTTTTCCTTTTTTCTTTTTTTAATTTCTCATTTTCCAATTATTTATCTGCCCATTTGAGTTTAGCACATTTTGATTGAACGTAAGTTTACCTCTCTGCTTTTTTTTTTTAGTCCTGCATTTTCTGGGTTTCTTTGAGAAATTGCGACAGATTTTTGTGTGTATATCTTTTGAGTTTATGGCTTAGTTGATGGTTTTCATTGTCCCTAATCAGTATTAATCTCAAAATTATGAAGGTTAATGGATTGTGGTCAGATCTCAAAATTATGGGTTCATACTGTTTTTGCATCTCAATTTCTTTGGCTGACTTCCTTGTGGAATTGCGGAATGCAGAAGTGCTTTGGAGGATTATCGGGGAGAGTAGCGTATGGTGTAAATGGCGTCGGGGAGGGAAAGTTTCGACCTTTCAGGACCATTGCTCCTAACGTCCATTGACTGGTGAGGCCTTAAACCCCCTCCCCCCCAACAAACACACACGCAATTTCTTTCGATAGATGAAGTTTTTTTTTTTTTAACCAAAATGTTATGGAGGAAGTTAAACTAAGAAAAAAGGCGTATGAGGAATGGGTTGTGTGGAGCTGTTTTCTTGTTATGTGCAGTTATATGCTTGTTACATTATGCAGTCATCGATTCAAGGGTTTTGTATTCGTTGTAATTTGACACAAGGTTTTTATTGGCCAAATTCGAGGGAACTTGTTTAGAAAAACACTTCCAGCATGAATCGATTGCGTCGTTATATGAATTGTGTCCCTTGCGTTATGTCTTTTCTAATTTGAATAATTGACTATGCAGTTCATATGCAGACTTGTGCAAACCAGGTTGAGACTTATCCGTTGTTCTTTTATATTCCGTTAAGTATATCTTTACGAGCTCTGCAACTAGACTCTTAGATGCACTAGTGTCAAATCTAGCAGTTATTCACATTTCCATGTGGTACGCAATATCTCGAAGTTTCTTTCTAACTTGCACGATAAACATTACTTGTACAAAGTTCATTCACGAAATTTGAGTTGATTGTGTATTAGTCTATCCATTGTCAATGTTGGTCAAGTTGGGAATTGTTTCTATCTGGAATTCCACTGCTTCCACTACTGTCTCTCAGCGGCTACCTTTTCCTTCTTTTTGAATTTGAAAGTGATTTAAAATGTGTGCCATCCTATGCAGGCAGAATACTCAGCATCAAAGATCTGTTGCTGCCTGTTTGGTTCAGGGTGTCTACGTTCTTGAACGGGACCGCCAAGAGGAACGAGAAGGGCCCCAGGCCCTTGCTCCTCCTTGGTGGGAGTTCTTCCATTTTAAGCTGCTCCGTAAGCTTGTGGATGATGTTGGTTTCTCCATCTTTGGTGCCGTATATGAGTTTAAACCTCCACCCTCTCTTTGTAACCATCCATCGGAAGGAAGCCCTTGTTATGTAATTGCTTTCCGAGGCACCATAACGAAGTATGACTCAGTCTCACGAGATCTTGAGTTGGATGTTGAGGTGATCCGAAATGGACTGCACAGGACATCTCGCTTCGAGATTGCTATGCAAGCTGTCCGAAATATGGTTGCTGCATCAGGTCCTTCAAATGTTTGGTTAGCTGGCCACTCCTTGGGGTCAGCCATGGCAATGCTTGCTGGAAAAACTATGGCTAGCTCTGGCAATTATCTCAAATCTTTTCTCTTCAATCCGCCATTTGTGTCGGCCCCAATAGAGAGGATTAAGGATAAGAGAGTGAAGCATGGGCTTCGGATTGCAGGCAGTGTGATTACTGCAGGACTCACTCTTGCTATGAAGGCTAAACAACAACAACATCATCAACACAGAAGTCGACCAGAAAATGAACCATTCACTGCTCTAGCTGCATGGTTCCCTGGTCTATTTGTCAATCCATCTGATGACATCTGCTCTGAATATATCGGGTATTTCGAACACAGGAAGAAGATGGAGGACATTGGAGCAGGGGCCATTGAGAGGTTAGCAACTCAGAATTCTCTAGGGGGTCTACTGATGCATGTGATGGGAAAGAAAGCAGCGCCCGAGCCCCCATTGCACCTCATTCCTTCGGCGAACCTGACAGTTAATTTAACCCCTTCAAGGGATCTGAAAGAAGCCCATGGAATTCATCAATGGTGGAGAGACGACCTGCAATTGCTTTCCGAGGTCCACAAATACAAATAGTTTTCGGTGTAATTATTTTGCCGTGTACCAGTATCTTTGTGTGAGTAGTAAAGCAGCCTCCAAGCTTGTTTACATCAGCCATCATCTTGGAAATAAAAAAGCAAAGAAATGAGGAAGAAGAGCAATTGGGAGGCTGTTTGGTTCTGATACTGTGAAGCTGTTTACTAAAGTTTTCATTGATCGGAGTATGAATGATATTGATTCGATATAAGTTGTTTATTCATTTATTTGATCGGAATGTAAATCATGATTACAACCTAGTACATTATTTTGTATGCTAGTTTATTTTAAACTTTGAAAGTTTGCACTTCTCGAAAAGATCCAATTCCTCCAAAATGAAGAGTTGAATTCTTTTTTAGGAAAAGAAAATGACTTGAAAACTTTGAGTTTTAACGATAAAGATAAAATAAAAGGAAAACTAATGAAAATGGCTTGAAAACTTTGAGTTTTAATGATAAGGACAAAATAAAGGGTAAAGTGAATAGTATCAGGATTGACTTTTTAGTGTAAAAATGTGGTTTTTCGTTAAAGTGAACAGTACCGGGTGCTTTTCGTTAAAGTTCCCATGGTAAAGTGAATAGTATTATGATTTACTTTTTAGTGTAAAAATGTGATTTTTTTCGTTAAAGTGAATAATATCAAGAGTTTTTCGTTAAATTTTCTTTCTTTTTATCATGTAAGACATCAATTGCTGTTTTGATTCCTCCATAATTGGTAAACACAAAAATACTCTGTAAAAATGTAACTCCTAATTTTTTTTCAACTACGAATTATTAAATTATGTCAAAACAGAATTGTTGCTATTGATTAAAGCGATATTAATAAAAACACTTTATAGAAAAACATTTTCAAACGAACCTTGAAATTGTAGAAGCGAGCTTTGAATTTCCTTGGACCACGTATGAATTCGTTACTCGATTGAACCTTCTTGTTCCTAGATGATGCTCCATAGAAATCCATGGCGACTCCTTTCTTGGACCGATTGACGCCTTCCGGCGTGCTGATGGCTTCTCTGTTTTTTCCGGACACAGGTGAAATGTGAGGGACAAGGCAAATAATTTAATAGTTGCCTTTCTTTCTTTTTACCCTTCGTAACCGGGACAGTGTGTGAACAAACGTAGAAATGGTCAAAAAGCAGTATCGAATCCCAATGGCATGACCATGGCTGGAGTCCTGTCCACTGTTTGGGTCTCCACTCAACCCTTGCCATTTTTCTGTTTGTTTTTCTCTTTGTAACCGCCGCGAATCCCGATCCTTTTGAAAGTATTTCGAAATTTTGTAAATCGTGTTCATTTATTTTATATTGTGTAAATATAAATTATTTTTTATTTTTAATTTAAAATTAAATACAAATAATACATGATAAAAATTAATAGATGTATAAAGCACAAATACGATTCACTGATTTTCAAAATTCTCATAAAAAGAATCCAAAAAAGATCTGGGAACCGCCGCAACCCCCAATTTAGTTGTTTTCTGTATTGGTAATAAATCAATCATGAATTGTTACTTGCTAAAGCATTTTCCATTCCGAATATCCCATGACTATGTTTACTCAACTACCATTTACTGGTTGGCTTAAATTTATGTTTCCATTCTCTCACACTAGCTATGGTTCACACTTATAAGGACTTTCGTGTCCAGTAAGAAGATGTTAACATAACAATATATCAAATTAATCACGCACTTTGTTCTAAAATTAAAAAAAAAAACAAAAAAAAAACCAATCACACACTTTTCTATGTGCAGAAATTAAAATGTATGATTAGCTTTGAGCATCGCACATTTTCATCTCGTTGTAAGTTTCTTTCGACAGTCACATACAGTTTTATGATAATAGCTTTTTAACCTAATTATATACTGTATTTTGAAAGATTGAAACGCATACTGATATAATTTGAGAGCATTTTTGCTCATCACTATAACTATATTGTATGCTTATCAAACATTTAATCATCTGCTATGTGTCATTTTACTTATTTTTAATTAACTTTCACATTAAATGTTTCTTTTTTTAATTTTTTTTTTTAAATTAACCAAGATCAAATAAAAAAACACGTGGCAGATGATTAAATGTATAACGAACATAGGGGGTATGCTATATTCGCACCCCATCCTACTTCCTACACACTTATCTTTATTTTGGATCGTCGATTCGAATGAATTGAAAACAAATCAAAGAATAAAAATTAACAAAGAATGTGAAAAGTAAAAAAAAATATGTGAATAGAACAGCCATAAACATACCTATAATTTATAGTGGTAAGCTAAATACTCTTATATAACCCCGTTCTAAGGAAGTTTTTCTCAGTAAACTCATGCACTTTTCACTTATCCCTATGATTTTATTAACTCTAAGGATCCGCATTTTACGCTTCTGTACGTAATTTACTGACACGAGCAGGCTCCAGTCCACAGGCACAGATAGGATCCTAAACTTGATGATTGGGACCTTGGAGTTGGGACCCATTACCTTAGGGTGCGTTTGGTACGCGGACGGGACGGAACGGAACGGGACGGGACGGGACGGAACGAAGGTGTAATTTTTGAAAAAGACATGGGGTATATTTGTCTTAAAATGGTAAAACATTGTGTTCCACAGACGTGGAACAAACCCGTTCCAGGGGGGAGAGGTGGAACGCAAAAACACCCAAAATCTGTCCCGTGGAACAACCCGTTCCACCCATTTTTAGCGCACCAAACGCGGGACGGAACGCCTCGTTCCGTTCCGTCCCGTCCCGTCCCACGTACCAAACGCACCCTTAAATCACACCTTTAATAAATCCCTCAAGTAATTGGTCAATTATTTTTCTACTTAACCAACTGCAGCACCATAAAATTAGGATTATAGTAATATCTATCAACCTTTACTTAAACACTAATTAATCTCTAAGCCTCAGCATTCATCAAACTCCAGAAAACAAAAGGCCAAAAGCAAAAAACCACCTCTTCAACTGTTCCCACCTTCCCTCTTTTGAAGGCTCACTGCCAACAAGACTTCTAGCTAAAGGCTTCAACTTTATGAATTACAATCACCTACCACGAAAAAAAAAACTGCTTAGTACTACGGTCACTTGTAAATAACAGATTTTAAATTCGATTCTTGCCAATTAATTATTATTGTTAATAAATTATGATGCTTAATCTACCTCCCAACCGTCAGCGTAAATTATTTCGTTTGTTAAAAAACAGAGAAACCACCGAAATTCCCCCACTAAAACAAAAAACTTATGCACAACCACATAGCTCCAGCGAACTTAATTGTCAAAAAATTACTACTTTTTTTACACTTCCATTGGTGGATTGGGGTTAACAAATTGGACACCCCAGTTACCAATTTTGGCAAAATCTACAGAAAAAACTACTCTTTCCAATTTCACTCACCAAGTAAATAAAAGAAAAGCAACAGCTAACAGTGAAAAGCCAACACAGATCCATCACTCACAGCAATGTACACTTCACACGTAGATTTTGCCTTCACATGGTGGGTAAGAAAGTGCATGACCCGAATCCGACCCCCCATCTCCAACCGCGACTCAATCTGCATCGTGGAACCGACGGGTCCGGCGCCGGTGCCGCTCAACCCGCTCAACCCATCTCCGAAAGTGGGGCCCAGTGGGTTCTGGACCATCCCGGAAGCCCGATTGGGATCGGAGACCGGGAACGACTGGGCGGCGAAGGTGGCGGCCATGAACTGGGTCTGACCCGCTTCGATCTTGCCGGCGGGTATGAACATGAACCCGACTTGGCTGCCGGAGTAGATAAGCTGGAGAGTGCTGTCGTAGTGGCTGAAGGCGGCGCGGTTGGGGTTGTGGACGGAGACGTATTGGGAGAAGGTGAAGTTGACGGTGGAGTTTTGGATGGAGAAGGAAGGGAGCTGGACGGCGGAGACAGAGATTTTGGGGTCTTTGGGCTTGAAGACGGTGAAGTAGACGATGAGGATCACGATGACGACGAAAATTAGGAAGATGGTGGCGACGATGCAGGAGGCGAGGTTCGTACGGCCGGACGGCGGCGGTTTGGGCCGCTGAGGCCGCTGAGGCTTGCTCATGGTTGATTAAATGAGCTTAATTGGGGAATTAAGAGAAGCAGTGGGATCTTAGAGAGAGAGAGAGAGAGAGAGAGAGGGAGAATTTAGGGGAGAATTTAGGGGAGTGTTTGGATGTGGGTTTGTATTATTGTAGTGGTAAGAAAGAGTGAGGGGGTGAGGAAAAA
The DNA here is from genome assembly GCA_006547085.1 of Malus baccata. NCBI lineage: Eukaryota > Viridiplantae > Streptophyta > Magnoliopsida > Rosales > Rosaceae > Malus > Malus baccata. Next base: position 495,017 of record VIEB01000188.1, read on the forward strand.
TGTGGGAAAGATGAAAGTGATGGGAACATGTCTTTGCTGAGAGTTGGGACAAAAGTCTGAAATTGTGAAAGAAAGAGAGGGAGAGAGACTTTGTCTTTTTCTTTTATGTTTTATAAATTTTGGAGGGTAATTTTTTTTTTTTAAATTTACGTCTTCAAATTAAACCTGATCGATAATTTAAATTCATAATTTTGTCGTAAAAACATTTTAGGTTGTTAAATTGTTGGATTGGAGAAACATTTACGTGAGAATTATGCTATTCACACACTCATTTTTATTTCTTATACATTTTTTTTTTAATTTTTGGTCGTCAGATCGAATTAATTAAAGAATATCAATGATTAAAAATAAAAAATAAAATAATATGTGAGAAGTAAAAATGAATGTCTTAATAGCACTATCCTTCTTTGAACTTGGACTCTATATGGACTCATTTGAATGTGCTTTTAAAATAACTGATAGCACTTTTAATGAAAATGTTTTTTAGTTTCAAAAGCACTTAAAGTGCTTTCTTCCAGGAAGCACTTTAAGTAATTTTTCTATAATTTACTTGCATTTTTACTAAGGATTGGTTCCAAAAATATTTTGACCAAAAGTACTTTCAATCATTTTAAAAGCACATCCAAATAAACATTATATTGTTTGGTGCAGTGTTGGTTTTACAAATTTAATATGAATAGTGATTGTAACTCCACGCATTTTAAGAAAATGTTAGAAATCTCTTTTTTGTTTCCTCAGCTCACACCTCCAATAATTTTTAGCTAAAAGAGAAGTGTCACACTGTCAGATATGTAAGGCAAGTTAGTAAGACATTTGTCAAGTTGACACAAACAAAATTAAACCAAAAAGCCAGACATACTTGAGCGACAACCAATTTTGAGTTATATTCATGTTAAATTAGCCAAAGTATCAAAGTGAAGTAAAAACAAATAGGGATAAGCCAAGATGGAGACTTTTTAGGCCATCTCCAACCGATCCGGCCATAGGATTATAGGGTTAAAAATAGCCCGAAATGACACAAAAATTGTCTCCAACTGAGGGCTAGGCCAAATGGCTCATGGGTCACACCGGACCAAAATTTTGCAATCAGGCCAATTGGCTACCCCGAACTAGCCAGCCTCGGACCCGCCCAATGGTTCAAATCCAACGGCTATTTGGCGTCAACACGACGCTAGCTAGCAACGGCTAACTGACGCTAGGTTACCGTTGGATTTGAATTGTTTTTTTATTATTTGGACAAGATTTAAAAAATAAAAAATAAAAAACATTAAAGAACACAATCTCCACCCTAGTACTACTTGGGGAAATTATTCAAACTTAACCAACATGAAACTTAAACAACATTAAAAAAAACATTTAACAACATAAAACTTAAACGCATATTCCATGCTTCTTTTGGCCCAAATATGTGCAACAAGATCCTGTTGTAGGTACTTGTTTGTGGCACACGAACGTATCATCCTATGGCGTCTCATGTACTCATTTAAATCTGGAGAGTTACTCACATATCAACACGTGGCACTCGAAATCCTATCTGAAAAATTATTGAGATTACATATCGACAAGAAATCTGGAGAGTTACTTACTTTAGTGACACGTGTCACTCGAAATTTTATCCAAAAAATTATTGAGATTACATCTCGAAAAATTATTGAGATAGTTTAATTTAAGTAATCATATTAATTCAATTAAAATAATAAATTATGTTTGGCCTATAACCTTTTGGCCCTCTCGGTTGGAGATGGTTTTTTGTCACAAGGCTATGTTTGGCATATGACCATTTGGCCCTCTTACAATTTGGGTTGTTTTAAGAGAGTTTTAACGAAATATTCTTGATACTGTTCACTTTTAACAAAAATGACATTTTTACTCTAAAAAGTCACTCATAATACTATTCACTTACAACACTTTTTTGTCATTTTGATTAAACCTCAAAGTTTTCAAGTCATTTTAATTAGTTTTCCTTTGTTTTAATCCATGTAGTTCAAACTTAAATAACTATATCTTATAGCTTGTAGCGCAAGGGTTAAAGAGTGTTTATTCCTATATCTGAAGTCTTGTGTTTTGCCAAGTGGTTAAGAGCATTTTTTTTTGCCATTTAGTACTGCAATATACTGATATTTCTCTTTACTTGTAAGTGAGAGGGCTTATGTTCGATTCTCGCCAAAGACGAATATGAACCACATTATTGTAAGCTTATTGTGATGTTTAGCTCAATCCCCTCACACCCCTTAATGTAGATAATATCGTTTGTTAAAAAAAAAAAAGTGTTTATCCTCATATCAACGGTGTTGATTTTTAATTCAATCAAATATGTTCGTATTGAGAATAAATTGAGTGGGAACCACAAACTTATGTGGTTTTTTTATTTAAAAATTTTGGATAAAATTCGGTGGACGGGTGATTATATTATTTATTAGGATCTTAGTTTTGATAAGTTGATAATTTCTTGCAATGGGGTCCACCTAATCACCATATTAGGAGATCATGTTCCCTTTAAGTTGATATGCTAATCTCGGTAATTAAATTTAAAAGATTGAAAATGCTTAGGTATTGAGTTCATAGCAATCATGATATGCAAGTTGAAGTCAAATCAAATTCGATGCTGCGGCTCCTGTTTCAACATAATATTCTTGATTTTCTGTAGAAATTTTTTGTTGTAATTTACTTCTGGGGTAAAAAAAGTAAATGAAACAATTCAAAGTCACTTTATTCAAAAGCACTTTTCCCTGGCTTTGTACTGGGACTCGTACAGGGCCAAAGAGTTGGTTTCAATTATCAAACTGACGAAAACTCACATGGGTTTTGGCATCATTGAAGGTCAGCATTGCAGCAATGTTGAGTTTAGAGTATGGAGAAAAACTTGGGCAGTGGAAACCGGACCACGTGCATTGCCTGACTGCTTAGAAACCACTTGTATTTTAGGGGTTTCGCTTGAATCCTTTAACCCCACCAGGAATTGGGCAACCCTACCGAAATTTCTCTGATTAGTTTGAGCATGTAGAGATGGTAATCATAGGTGAGAAGATGCCATGTCTTCTGGCCTCCCTTCTTTAGAGGAACAATGCCAGTATAGAAAATAATGGAAATTAGAAGAGAAGTTCCTAACTTCCTATTTTCTGATCAAACTGCAGTTTCTAACTCCCTACTTGCGAAACGCTTCCTGTAATCCATACATAGGAAATGATCTTATTCATGACCATCTTAAAAAACAGTTGACAGAAGTCTTTGTATTATCTCCATCAGTTGACAGAAATGAAAGCGAAAGTTTCAGGCTTATTATATGAAACTACATAAGCCATCAACACTTCATACAAGCTTGCAGTCCATCCGAAAATGGACTGGTCATTCATTCAATACATACATATATGTACCTATCATATAGGAATTTACTTTGTAAGCTTGTCGAGCTGGGAATCCATGACCTCGGAGACGGCTTCAAGAAATGCAGCTTCACTCATGCCCGGGAGCAAGGAATCCTGAGCTTCACGCACTATCTCCTCAATCACTGACTCCTTGTTTATATTTTCTCTGCACATGAGGCTCCCAATGGCAAAAGGGGTGAGACCTCTCTGTACCCCTTTCTTCAGAAGCATGGTGGAGATACGGAGCGTGCGGGCACACTCAACTGGAATGTCCCACCCGTAAAATTTCAAAAGTGCAATATCTTGTTCAGCATCCAAAGAATTTATGTACTCAATGGTGTCAGGAGAATAAGCCTGGCGAGCTTGTGGCCAATAAAGCCAATCGAAAGCGCAATCTTCAAACTGCAGAGACAGCGAAGAACTAAGCTTATGAGTTAAAGAATATAACCAATCATGTATACCAGAAATCTTGTTGAAAAAAAACGTGTATGGAAATCATTCTGACAGGTAAAGAAAAAACATAAAATAACGACAACGTTCACATGACCATTACTACAACTATTTAGATACGAGACTGCGGAAAACAAATAAAAAACATCTTAAGTTGAAAAACTCATTTATGCATTAGACAATCTTTCCCAACCTAAACATTAGCTATTGTTGTAGTCGAATTTTCAACCTNAGTTGAAAAACTCATTTATGCATTAGACAATCTTTCCCAACCTAAACATTAGCTATTGTTGTAGTCGAATTTTCAACCTGTTTGTCCAACATGAACCCTAATTTTGGCACACCTAAATTACATTGCATCCACACATGGAGATTGAGTGAAACTATATGTCGTATTGAAAATTCTACTGTTAGAGTTTCATGATTTGCACAAAATTATGGAAGGAAAGAGAAGGCAAAACAATGATGCGAACATTTAAAAATATCACTAAGATAGGAAAGCATGAACGAAAGAACACACACTTACATTCTCTGGAAGGCAGTACCCATGATCAATAGGAATGAGCTTTATCTTACCATCTTCCCCTTTTCTAAACAAAATATTCCCAGCATGCCTGTCTGCATTTGCCATTCTTATATCAAAAACGCTAATCTTGTGCACCTCCTCTGCCGGGAAACGACTAGGACCCATGTCCTCACAACTTCCATCATTCTTCATGAAAACTTGCAATGACCCCATCTTAACATTCTTTGAAGAGCAATCATACCCTTGCGGATGATTAAATGCTTTATGCAAGCACCTAACCAAAATGGTCGGAGGCACCCCAGCAAAGCCAATAGTCTCGTTTGATAAATTGCGAGGCCCGCTCTTGGGATGATCCAACAAGTATGCTGCCACTTCCCTCACGGAACCTTCTCCTACCCTTGTTCCCCTTTTCAAACCCTCACCATCCGGGGATGCGGGCAAGCCATGGGGATTGTTCACTGCATTAGGCTCCTCATCCACGGGCTTGAAAACAGAAACAAACTCCTGGAAGGAATCTTGCATGAAATAAGTTCCTCCAGTGCCTTCAGATGACCTAATAGGTTGGTTGCCCTTCCTCAAACCATTAAATGTGGAATTCAGCATGTCCCAGGCATAAGAGGGAAGCTTAACCTTGGGATTCACAACAATTGGTTCCAACAAGAAATCTGGATTGCGATAAGGTAACTGCCATGTTACAACTGGAACCCTCTCGGATCGGTGGTTGACCACTCCATTGACCTCTTCTCTGCATTCATCAGAAAGCGGTGCCACAACTGAAAGCTCCAAATCTTTATCATAATGCTTAGCCCTAACCTTGGCAGATTTCTGAACCACCAAGTGAATGACATCATCATTGTTCTTACAAATATCATCAATGAGCCTCTGGTCATCAAGCTTTTCACCATTGCAGAAAAGTTCCTGATCCTCGGGATCATAAGCCTTCCCCTTCTTTAAAACCCGTTGCTTGAGGTACCCGACATTTCGATGTCTATCAACATGGAAATCAAATTCCTTCCCACCAATGGTGCTAACAGTGATATGCAAAAGATCAGAAAGCCTAAGAACCAAATGCAACACATTCTCACCAGTGATGCCATAGTTCTTAATGAGAGAATCGTTCCGGGCCAATTCCCTGCCTTCGAAAACAAGCTTCTGCTTCTTCACCACGAAACCTTTGCACGTTTGGATCCTTAGCTTCACCGAAGCAATGGAATCGGACTCCAAAACGCGCATAGGGATCACGGAGCCAGCAACCCTGAGATACAACATGATTGATTCACTAGAGCAATGCCCCAGCTGGCTTTCGAAAAACCCAGCAGCAGCAGAATGTCCCGGGCTCAGGGCAACATCAACAAGAGACATTTTTCAAAGATTCAAACTTTTTTGTTCTTCCTTCAAATTCAAACCCCCCCAAATCGAAAATAAAAAACCAGGACCCTCCTTTCTTTTTATTTTTATATTTGCCTACCGATATTCAAATTCAAGGCGCTTCAAACCCAAAGCCCTTTGATCACATTGATCAAAAACCCAAATGCTAAATTAATTCAAAAACAAGACCCAAAAAACCAAATTCTGTACAAACAGAACCAAACCAAACCAAAAGGGAAAAAAATCCAAAATCCCCAGAAAGAATTGAACTTTGCAAATCCAAAATTCAAAAGCCCCGGGATTCAAGAGAAACCCTCTGATTAATCAAACCCAGATCCCTAAATCAAATTAAAAATTAACAAAAAATGTAAAACTCCAACTTGTTCTTGAAAGCTCCCACAGATATTCAGTCGATTCAAAATCCAATCACGATGTGAAAGTTGGGCTCTTCAGAAATTAGGACACACAATTGGGAATTCTTCTCTCCAAATCGAAAAGTTAATCAGATGATCAATGCGCGGATAATCGAATAAACTCTCACAAAAAAGAATGGGGGCAAAGAATCGCAATTTGAGGAGAGAGTGGATTCTTACCTTAAGGGAAAGAATCAAATGAAATGGGCAAAGGATGAGAGCTTAAATTGCATGACCATTTCAGGGGTGGCGATTAATTGCCGAGTAATTCAGCCGATATTTTGCATTTTCCCAGAATGGAATGTAATAAGTCTAAGCTCCCGCGATCTTCTCTCCCGAATTTTTCTGGGTCCGATTATTTTGTCGTCGATAAGAGAGAGAGAGTGAAAGACTGAAGAACGAGGAGAGAGAGAGAGAGAGAGAGAGTGAGAGAGAGGGGACGAAATTATAACCGTTGGCTTTTTATAAAAGTTTGACCAGAACGACTATAACGGGAGAAGTGCTTGCCGGTTTTTAGTGTTTTGAAAAAATCCGAGATACCGACGACCGGTAACTGTTTTTTGTAACGGCCGTTTGTTTGTTTGTCTTGTGTGTCGGGGAGCACATTTAGGTGGTAAATAGTAACTTCCCGGGAAAATGAAAAGAGAGAAAGGAAAAAAAATAAAAATGTTATTTTTACCCTAATGTCTTATCTTCCTACCCATCTTGTTATGAATTTTTAAATTACAAATTTGTCCATATATAAAATGACTTAGTTACCCCCCTTTGCATTACTTTCTTTTTTTTCTTCTTTTTTTTAATAAAAATAAAATAGTTTGGGAGTGCTAATTGTCACATTATGTTTAGAAAATTTATCTCCCTAAACCCTAACTCATCATTCCACCAGCGGCGTCACAATCTTGCTAGCGCTGCTGCATTGCAGTGACGACCGCGATTCGTCTCTCTGTTGCTACTATTCCTTTTTGTTGACAGTTCGCCGTTTCTCGGCGGGGTGGTTCTGCTGCTGCTGTATTTGAGTGGCGGCATGTAGGTTAGCAGGCTTCAATGCGCTATTCTTTCATTGACAACATCCATGTCCACATCTATTAGAAACATACAACATCCACATGGTTAAAGTTGAAAATAGCAGACAGATAAATTAATTGATGTTGAGTAGCTAGACAATACTATACGTCAATGCCAATGCGAATTACTATGCATCTCAAAAAGGACACTCAAATTGGAATTTGGAAAGGAAACATGGTTTTTTTTTTTCTGGTTTTTGGAAGGTTTCGTTATATTCTTTTTTTAAGAGAAATTTATCTCTAATTATATATAGGGTTATTTTAGGAATAATAGTGGGTGGAAAAATAACATTTTAATTTTTTTAACTTTTTATAATAGGTGTAAATATAACGTGGGTGGGGAAATAAGACAACGGGGTGGGTTTAGCAGCGCTAAAAAATCAGATTATTATTATGACAAATAATAATGGGTAAATTACACAAAACTACCTCAACTATTGGGTCAATCACAGTTTCATATCCCATATTTAAAACATTTCAATGTCATACGCTATCTTTGAATTTGTTGCAATGTCATACATTCCGTCAGTTTGTCTGTCAAACTTTCTGTTAAGCGCTGACGTGGCTTGATGCGGGACCCACTCCCTATTAAAAATTAATTAAATATTGAAAAATAATTTTTTTTATTGTAAATTACACAAAACTACCTCAATTATTGGGCCAGTCATAATTTCATACCCCATCTTTAAAAAATTTCAATGTCATACCTCATCTACGAATTTGTTACAATTTCATACTTTTCGTCAGTTTGCCTGTCAATTCTTCCGTTAAATAGTGACATGGCTTGAGACGGGGCCTACTCTATATTAAAAATTAAAAAAAAATCATTTAACTTTTTTTTGCATGGGGGACCTACCCTTTATCCCCATCACCCTTCTTCCTCGCTCTCGTTTTCCCCCAACCCAAAGCCAGAAACACCCCAAACCCAGATCCCACCCACCCTTTCTTCCCTGCTGCCATTTTTCGCCACATCAACAATCCCATCCACCATTCCCATCCCTTCATCCCTCACCTCCCTCAGCGCCCTCTCTCCACCGTACTTGGACAAATTGATCAGTGCACCTACCAAATTCTCCTTGCTCATCAAGCTCGACTCGGTCGAGAGATCTAGCAAATTTTCCGAGAAGTTGGAACGCTTGCCGAGTGGGTTGTACATCACAACCATTTGTGGCATCGAAGCCCACAGTGTGGTCGGCCCTGGACGTGACATGATGCGCCGTATCCTCAAATCTTCACACGGGTATAAGTTACATCCCTATGTTGAATACTCAACCTTCGTATACAAAGATTATTCACGACCCCTTTAAATTTCTTTAGAGGATTTAAGGGGACATTTGTGGACCAATCCAACCAACCTGCGGACCATTTAGATACTTTATGGTGTTGGTTGATGCATCGACACGATGGTCACATGTTTTCTTGTTGTCCACACACAATGTTGTGTTTGCTAAACTCCTAGCGCAAATCATTAAGCTAAGCGCTCACTACCTTCATTATCCGATCAAATCGATTCAACTGGATAATGCTGGAGAGCTTACGTCACAGACTTTTGACAATTATTGCATGTCAATAGGTATAAATGTGGAACATCCTGTATCTCATGCTCACACCCAAAAATGGCCTGGTAGAAGCTTTCTTAAAGCGTATTCAAATGATAGTTTAGACTTTGGTTATGAGAACCAAACTGCTGGTATCTACCTAGGGCTATGCAATATTGCACGCAACTATGTTGGTCCGCCTGAGGCCCATTGCTACCCAACCACTTTTACCGTTACAGTTGGTCACTAGATACGAGCCTGACATCTCGCATTTACAGGTGTTTGGATGCGCCATTTATGTGCCAATAGCGCTGCCTCTATGTACCAAAATAGGTCTTCAAAGAAAAATGGGAATCTATGTTTATTATGATTCGCCATCAATTGTTCGCTATTTAGAACCCTTGACAGAAGATCTCTTTACCGCATGTTTTGCGGATTGTCACTTTGATGAGACAGTCGTCCCGTCGTTAGGGGGAGATAAGCATGCTAACGTTCCCATTTATACTAGTTGAGTGAGAGAGACTTTTTAAGATATAAAATCTGTATTAAACCAAGAGAATTCCAGAGAATATCTAAGAGTAGCTATTGCATCCTCTTAGGAGTATGATTACTTGATGCGCACGTGTAATATCCCTCGTTTAAATTAAGAGTGAAGTGTGATTATAATTGTTTTTATACAAAATTTTAGTCTACTTAGTGTTTATTTGTTTAATAGCTTTTAATAATATACTTTTTATTTATTAGATTTCTTATTATTGTTTAAAAAAAAAAAATAATAATAATAATAATAAATAATATTCTACAAAAGAAAGGAAAAGACCATCCTTTCATACCTTTCCTTTCTGTACGATGGAAACAAGGAAGCAGGGAGGAGGTGGCGGCCTTCCATATCTTTAGGAAAAAAATCTTCTTTCTTCATACAAAAAATTGGATAGGGATTAGGACTCCTTGTGATAGGACGACCTTTGATTGGTCAAAGGAGTGTGTCATAGAGAGTTGTTCATCTCCTATTTCACCAAGGAGTGTGTTCAGCGGAGGGTGAACGGAGAAGAGACACAGAGGTCTATAAGCAGGAGGTGGACGACCTAGGAAGCTAGGTTTTTATCAGGACTGATAGGAGTGAGTAGGATTAGAGAAACTATAAAAGGGGTTGCAGAGAAGTGGGAAAGCATCAGAAATCGTAAAGGGATAGAGAAATTGAGAGTCAGAGAACGTGATTGTGAAGGAAGGATTCAGAGATTTGAAGGGTAAACTTCTTGTTCCTTGATTATTTAGATTTTTCGAATTTAATTTTCCTTAGTTGAATTGAAATTGCCATGAGATATATTTGGAATTCTTAGTTTTAATTAGGGTTTTCTACTGTTCAATGAACTAATCTGAACTTGAATTAGAGTTGGGTAATTCGGATTGGGTGTGTAGATCAAATTTCTTGATCAAGGGTTTGGTTCAAAAAGTCAATTTCTTGTTAATGTTGAGTCTTGTTATATTTGGGTGTTGTATACATGATTTCTGGATTACTTGGAAATATTTTGGGTTTTATTATATGAATTGGAAGTGTACTGTGATGTAAGTTGCAGAAAATTTCAGAGAAAATTCAAGTTTTTAGTGGTCTTATTTTGCTCTAAATTCGTAGGTCTTTATGTGCTTCTTTGGAGAAAACTTTTATTGTGTTAAAAATATATATGTCCATGATTGTAACCTAATTGTTTTCACTCAGTTCCGTTGAGTTTTGGTTGATCAAAACCTTATTTAAACTTGGGTCGCGAGCTGCCAAACAGCAGCAGAAAACTGGGTTTTCAGTTTCAAGACTCCATTTTTCTCTTAGCATAACTTCCAATTTAGAGCTCCGTTTTCTGCAAACTTTATATGCTTTTAAAGTACATAACACGAACTTCAAAACCCATGTAATATTACACGATTTGGTTTAGTTTTGAAGGTTCGAAAATGAGTCTAAATTTGGTTCAATAGTGCTGTTTTTCTACAGATTTTGTGAAGATGCAAAGTTCTGTTTTTAGCACACCTAATTTCTTTCCCAGATTCCTTTCTAGTCCTCTTGACTTGATTTGAGTGACATTATTTGAGTTATAAGATTCCAGAATTTATGTACTTTCTTTAGATAATATCAATTTTGTGGTTGAACACTTAGTTTGGTTTCTAATGAACTTCGGGAATCTAAGGTGGTGACTATTAGTTTTGTGTAGTTGAGCCAAACTCTTAGTAGGTACCAGGTCTCAGGCGAGCCCACAGTGCACAGATTCTTTAAGGGTAATTCGGGACTGGAGACGAAGAGTTTAGGCAAGATGACTAACAAAAAGGGGAGTTCGGGGATGTTTAGGGATGGGGGTTAGTTCATATATTTAAACACTCGGGATCAAGTGGTATAAGTACGGAATGGGACGTACAAGGTCTGGGTGTTTAGTTATGTGGATTAACGGGTATAATTAAGGCATTTGCATTGCATACTTATGCACCATTCTGATTTTGGTTTTAATTCTGCTATCTTAATTATACTTTATTATTTTAGTAATGAAGGTATATGTCCCTACTGAGCTTTTTAAGCTCACCCTAATGAAATTTTGCAGGTACAGAACCAGAAACCTAAAAGTCTGCTTGCTGTCTTTTGTGTAATTATGTAGAAGAAATAAAAAAAATGAGCTTGTTGGCTTTTGCTCTCTTGTTTGAATAAAGAACTACTTTTGTGTGAACTTTGAGTAGTTCATAAGTTGTAATTTTGGCTGAAACTTTCAATAAAGAATCTGTTATTCAGAAAATTTTATTCCAAGCGAGTTATACATGCTTTTATTTCATGTCACATTCTTAATTATATTAGTTAAGCTTATAATTAAGGTGTGATTCACGTTCTAAACCAAGGTTTACGCTAATCCTTGGGTTGGGGCGTGACACAATCATCTACTCCGACCCTGAAGTATGGCAGACCCTTTGGTTCAAAGGATTCACAACCCCGAAAGGGAAAAATAGCACCAACTAGTGACCCTAGTTTGAATCCGACCATTGCTTACTCATCCATTCTAACTTATGAGGTTATTCTAGATTACGGTGATGTTTTAGATGAAACATGCCGGCCTCCCGAGAATCATGAGATTTCGGTCCATTACACAGTATTGGATGAGGTTTGGAATAGGAATGAGATGATTATCGACGATGCATTCTCGTACTTAGTAGCCACTGACATCATGCTTAGCGATGAAATTGAACCACGTTTCATCAATGAATGCCAACGTAGAATCGATTGGTCAAACTGGAAACAAGCAATCCAGGTCGAACTTGATTCACTCATGAAACGTAAGGTATTTGGACCTATCATTCTTACACCACCACGCGTGAAGCCCGTTGGCTACAAGTGGGTTTTCGTGAGGAAGCGTAATGAGAAGAATGAAATAGTGCGATACAAAGCACGCCTCGTAGCGCAAGGTTTCTCTTCGCACCCAGGGATTGATTACAAGGAGACGTATTCCCCCATAATGGACGTTATAACATTTTCCTACCTAATCAGTTTGGTAGTTTCCAAAAAACTGAATATGCAGCTTATGAACGTGGTAACCGCGTATCTTTATAGGGATCTAGATACGGAAATTTATATGAAAGTTCCAGAAGGACTTCCATTGACTGGCTTAAATAGTTCTAGACCACGGAACACTCTCTCAATTAGGTTGAGGAAGTCACTCTACAAATTAAAACAATCCGGGCGGATGTGGTATAACCGTATGAGTGAATATTTGACAAGTCAGGGTTATGTGAATAATGAACTATGCCCATGCGTGTTCATAAAGAAGTCACATTCTAGATTTGCAATCGTTGCAGTTTATGTCGATGACATGAACCTCATTAGGACTCCCGTAGAGCTTGAGGAAATTGCTACACACTTGAAATCGAAATTTGAGATGAAGGATCTTGGGAAAACTCGATACTGTATCGGCCTCGAGATCGAGCATTGTTCGGATGGAATCTTAACACATCAATCGAACTACACCCAAAAGGTGTTATGACGTTTTAATGAGGATAAAACGAAGCCTTCGAGTACACCCATGGTCGTTCGGACTTTTGATGCTAAACGAGATCCCTTTCGTCTAAAGGAGGATGAGGAAGAGATTTTGGAACCCGAAGTTCCTTACCTAAGTGCAATTGGGGCTTTATTGTACTTAGCTCAGTGCACTAGACACGACATCTCATTCGCTGTGAATCTATTGGCTAGATACAACAATGCGCCCACACGCAGGCACTGGAATGGTGTTAAAGACATTTTCCGCTACCTCAAAGGTACTACGGATTTGGGCTTGTTCTATATCCGTGAATCTCCAAGTGTTGTCGACCCCTATGGCCATTGGATTGATTCTCGCCTTGTTGGTTACGCAGATGCTGGATATCTGTCTGACTCACATAGAGCCACATCTACATATGAGACAGATAAGGCAAGTGAAAATGATACCACACTTCGGTATTTAGAAGTTTCGTGATTACTCAATGGCTTGGATCTTGCAAGTCCCCAACCGAGGAGCTTCCCTCACTCAGGAACTTAGGGGAGCACTGTTTGTACCATACTTGACCAATCCCGAAACTACTGAGCACCGGTCAACGTTATACCGTCAAGGACCTAGAAGAGTTTCCCTCCAACCAGGAGGCCAATCATAGCGTGACACGTGTTGACATCAGAAGCCAATCATAACGCGACATGTGTCAACATCAGAAGCCAATCACAACACGACACGTGTCAATGTCAGAATGAAACTAGAAACTATCTTCTATAAATAAAGATCATTCTCTCACAATATTTCCTAATGTCATTTGTACTAAATCATTCACTTGTACTCACTAAAAGAGAGCTTGAACCTATGTACTTGTGTAAACCCTTCACAATTAATGAGAACTCCTCTACTCCGTAGACGTAGCCAATTTGGGTGAACTATGTATATCTTGTGTTTGCTTCCCTGTCTCTATCCATTTACATACTTATCCACACTAGTGACTGGAGCAATCTAGCGAAGGTCACAAATTTAACATTTTCTGTTGTACCAAAGTCCTCACTGATTTTGTGCATCAACTTAAGGTATTTGGACTTATCGTTCCTATACCACCACGCGTGAAGCCCTTTGGCTACAAGTGGGTTTTCATGAGGAAACGTAATGAGAAGAATGAAATAGTGCGATACAAAGCACACCTTGTAGCGTAAAGCTTCTCTTAGCACCCAGGGATTGATTACAAGGAGACGTATTCCCCTGTAATGGACGTTATAACGTTCCGCTACCTAATCAGTTTGGTAGTTTCCGAAAAACTGAATATGCAGCTTATGAACGTGGTAACCGCGTATCTCTATAGGGATCTAGATACGGAAATTTATATGAAAGTTCCAGAAGGACTTCCATTGACTGGCTCAAATAGTTCTAGACCACGGAACACCCTCTCAATTAGGTTGAGGAGGTCACTCTACAGATTAAAACAATCCGGGAAGATGTGGTATAACCGTAAGAGTGAATATTTGACAAGTCAGGGTTCTGTGAACAACGAACTATGCCCATGCGTCTTCATAAAGAAGTCACATTCTAGATTTGCAATCGTTGCAGTTTATGTCGATGACATGAACCTCATTGGGACTCTCGCAGAGCTTGAGGAAATTGCTACACACTTGAAATCGAAATTTGAGATGAAGGATTTTGGGAAAACTCAATACTGTATCGGACTCGAGATTAAGCATTGTTCGGATGGAATCTTAGCACATCAATTGAACTACACCCAAAAGGTGTTACGACGTTTTAATGAGGATAAAATGAAGCCTTCGAGTACACCCATGGTCATTCGGACTCTAGATGCTAAACGAGATCCCTTCCGTCCAAAGGAGGATGAGGAAGAGATTTTGGAACCCGAAGTTCCTTACGTAAGTGCATTTGGGGCTTTATTGTACTTAGCTCAGTGCACTAGACCCGATATCTCATTCGCTGTGAATCTATTGGCTAGATACAGCAATGCGCCCACACGCAGGCACTGGAATTATGTTAAAGACATTTTTCGCTACATCAAACGTACTACGGATTTGGGCTTGTTCTATACCCGTGAATCTCCAAGTGTTGCCGCCCCTTGTGGCCCTCGGATTGATTTTTGCCTTGTTGGTTACGCAGATGCTGGATATCTGTCTGACCCACATAGAGCACGTTATTAAACAAGTTATGTCTTTACCGTTGGAGACACCGCTATATCTTGGAGGTCTACCAAGGAAACGCTAGTTGCGACTTCGTCTAACTATGCTGAGATTCTCGCCCTACATGAAGCATCACATGAGTGCTTTTGGTTGAGAGAAGTTATGGAACATATTCAAAACACTAGTGGTCTTACATCAGTCGTTGACCTTCCTACGACGATCTTAGAAAACAATGCAGCATGTATCGAGCAGCTGAAGAAGGGATACATCAAGGAAGACAACACCAAGCACATAGCGCCAAAATTTTTTTACTCACACCAGTAGCAGCAGTATCAGAACATTGACGTCAAGCAAATCCGTTCCCAGGACAACCTGGCCGATCTTTACCAAGTCATTGCCCAAGTCTACATTTCAGAAGCTTGTCCAAGGAATCGGTATGCGTAAATTATCTGAGTTGAATCGGTTGTAGTTCTCTTATTTAAAAGTTAAGTCTAACTCAGGGGGAGTATATAGAAGCATACTCACATGATCTTAATGTACTCTTTTTCCTACGATTAGGAGCATTTTTGCCACTGGGTTTTTGCTACCTAACGAGGTTTTAATGAGGCACCCATCCCGGGATGATCATACTCCGATGAGTTCACCACTTTCATCCAGTTTGACGAGTGTTTTAGACATTATGCATATTTTCTTACTTTTCTCCTTAGTCTATGGGTTTTCCCCATCCTTTGGGTTTTACCATAGCAAGGTTTTTGTGAGTTTTTACAAATGCATACTTCAAAGTAAATTTGAGACTCGCGATCATCCGTTGTGCCGATGACTTCATCAACTATTCTACCTTATCTGTTGAAGATCTGATGCGACGGTTTGTTGAGTATTTACATACTCAATGGGGAGTGTTGCAGTCATATTTAGAATATGAATGTGATTGTGTAAATCCTAGGGAATCTGAGAATGTATCTTATATTCCTATTAGGATTTAGATTAACTATTAAATGTTGTAATCCTAAAAGAAAAGGTTTTACCCTTCCTACTACTATAAATAAAGGCACAATGGGGCGAATCAAACACACATCACAATTAAATCAATTTCTCTTCTCCCTAAAGCTTGCCGCACCCCCCTCTCTCTCTAACCCTAGATCGCTCAATCAAATAGACCTACAAAAGACTGTTTACTACCCTAATGTTTCGTGGTTTTCAACATTTAGTACATCATGTTTTTTTCGTCTCAGAGTCATACCTAAAGTGTAAATTTTGGGACAGTCTCATACATCCGTTAGTCAAACTGTTAAGTTTTTCGTTAACTGTGACGTGACGCACTGACTGGGCGCCACGTGTCATCCACGTTTTTTTTTTCTTTTTCTTTTCTTTTTCTTTTCTTCTTCCTCCTTCTTCTTCTTCTTCTTCCTCCGACTGCAACTTTTTTTTTTTTTTTTTTTTGCTTCTTCCTTCCTTCCTCCTTCCTTTCCCTTTCTTCCCCTTCTTCCTTCTTCTTCCTTCTTCTTCCCTCTCATTCTCCTTCTTCTTCCTCAGAAATCTGGGGAATGTTTTTTTTTTTTTTTCTTTCTTCTTCTTCCTCCTTCTTCCTTCCCCTTCTTCCTTCTTCTTCTTCTTCTTCTTCTTCATTCTTCTTCTTCCTCCGAAATCTGGGGAAGTTTGTTTGTTTTTTTTTCTTTCTTTCTTCTTCTTCTTCTTCCTC